>JAJEJO010000964.1:618001-719157 GCA_020662805.1 Glaucomys volans
GTTCCTAGGACATGGTACTTGTCAACAGGCAGATGAAATTTGAAAGAAAAACTAAATGTGTAGTAAGTATCCAATGAGCAATTTGTATTATAATTGGATCCATGGTAAGGCTGGGTTGAGGGGAATGAAAGAGCCTGTAGGGAGTGATCATTATGTTATAAACACCGTGCTAAGTGATTTGCATGCATTATTTAACTTAATATTCACAAGACATTGACAAGTTACTCTTTTATACATGAGGAAGTTAAGATTCAGAGAAAAAAAGTTATGTGTCTGTTGTCTAGTTAGTAGACGGTGGTAGAGTTGGTAGAGGCCATGATTAGTTAAATCATGCTATGCTCAGTGTGTTGCTCTCTCTTTATTTTTGGCAGGATCATCTTTTAAAGTATAGCTGGAAGGTGAAAAGCAGACAATGAACTCAGATAAAGCTATAGTTAGTGTTCAAGCTAGATAATACAGAGTCTTAGGTATGGATTTATATAACCTCCTAAATTTAAGTTTTCTCATTTGTGAAATAGATGTATTACCTACTCAAAAACATCCTTGCAAAAGTCAAACAGGGTGAATACAACACAGAGCACAGTGCCTGACACTTAGAAGATATCTCCCACATGACAACTACTGTCATTCTCAGTGTCAACTCTGCCCCTGTCACCATGGTGTCTGTGAAGCTCCTCATCTTTCTCCAGGTAGATGGACATTTGATTTACTGGTGAACCTTAACATTTTTGCAATGTTTATCACATCAACCTTTACTTACTGTAGCAAGCATGATACATAGTATTCTAACAGATCTCAAAAGTCATTGAATAGTAAGTATTTAATATATACTAGTTTGTTTTCAGTTTATTAGTGTTTTTAGTTATACTAACATTTGGTTTCATTTCGACAGAATTATAAAAGCACAGAATATAATTTGCTCTAATTAAGACCCTAGCGCTTCCCCTTTTCCTCTCCTCTCCCCAATTCCCTCCCTTCTACTGAACTTTCTGCTTTTTAATATTAGTATTTTTTTTCAAATAGTGCCTTGTGCATCTACATAATGCTAAAAGTCTCTGTGGTCTATTCACATATACATAGGAAAGTGAGGTCAGATTCATTCCACTGCTCTTCCCTTATCCTGTCCCTCTCTCCCCCTTGGTACCCTTCCTTTGCTCCACTGATATTTCTTCTATTATGATGGAATCCCCTCTTTTTCTTTTTTTCTTCAATGTATACTATCTCATTTAAAAAAAATTCAACAGTAAATGATAGGCATCACTGAAGAATTCTTACCTCATGAAGCGCATAGATAATAATTAACAAACATCAATTTTAGAAAAAGACAAACATTAAAAAGAAAGTAGGATAAAATAAGGAAATAGAGATGCTTTAGATAGGCCATTCAAGATTTGAAGACTTACATGGAGCAGAAAATGAAATGACAGGTAGCAAGAACAATAGGTATAAAAGCCTGGGAGACCTAAGGGTACTGGGTGAGGCAGAAGGAAGAAGATGAAATTCAGAGGACAGCAGTATTCAAACACAGTGGGTTGAATGGTGATCTGAATGCTATGGGGATCTGCTAGAGAGTTTTGAGTAGTGGAGAACATGATTTATGCTTTTAAAATACTTCTTTGGCTATTCTTTGGGAGAAGAAGAGGAAGAAAGGAGGTGAAGAAAGGAGGTGAGTTATGGATGTATATTGCTATTATTCAGGATTGATGGAAATGTGGCTTGGACTAGGGACAATCAATGGTGACAAGTTCAAACATTCTACATTTCCTTTATAAAGATATTTAATAGCATTATGCCCACAGCAACAAATGAGAAATTTATCAAAGTAATATATCACTAACTATGACTAAGCAAACATGTGTGAATAGATTTTGTCAGTATCTGACCATGAGGAAGATATAGAAGCAGACAATTCATACAAATAGCTATTTAAATGTTTAAATACTTAACATTTAAATAAGTTCCATGAGCCCTTGGCAAGATTAATTAAGGGATGCTTCATCACCCTCCAACTTCTTCCTCCCAACACCAACACCCTACCTCTGGCTACTTTTTCTTATGGACAACTGACATTTTCTCTGCCTTCTGTAAAGTGCTACATTAATATTGTTTTAAACCCCTTTCCTCTTCTAAATCAGATTGCCATAAAACTAAATACTTCTTTAAAATGAACTCAGATATCCACTCTTAAACAGAACATTTGAATAGAACACATTTATACATCACCAACTTGATTGACAATTGGCTAAGGCAGTCAAATAAAAATTATGCTCATTATTTTGAGATGAATCACTCCTTAGAAATTAATTAAATATAAAAGATGAACGATGACTGTGTGATGCCACTCAAGTCCTTTTCATTACCCAGATGATTGAGTTTGGGTGAACAAGGATTCTTGATATGTTGGGGTTGGTAAACATGATCAGTGAGGAAAATGGTTCCTACCCTTTCAGTCTAGTAGAGAACACAGGTCTGTTCTTGTGTGCCTGGACTGGTTGATGTGCCTGAAACAAGATCTCTAGTTTATCCCAGGCAGTTAATTTATGCTTTTTATCTCTTTCAGTATGCCAGTTTTTATCAGCTCTTGTTAACTATTTTTATTTAAGGTAATCAGTTTGATCACTCAAAGTCTTCAGTTTATCCAGAGTGGTTAGTCTGGTCAGGCAGAGAATTTTTAAATAAATTCTACACTCAGACTTGGGTCTGAGTGATCCAAGGTTTCTTGGTTAGAGAAGAAATAGAAGTTGGAGTGGAGGGATATTTGGCTTATAGTGCTTTGATTTCCTGATGCTAGAAGTATTTCTCCGGTTTCACGGATTCTGTCTGCTCAAAGAAAAGCATCTAAGTTCTTACCACAATCTAGTTCCTCTTGTCCCTTCAAACCCAGATGCCGTACGTAATTATTGGTGGTGGTCTCTGATGTGGACTGCATGTCTGCACAGATGACAGCATGGTTAAGAGAATAACCATGTTTCTCCTAATGGCCCTCCCCTAAACATCTCACGTGGTGCACAGTTGTCCATGATTAGAGGCCTCAGACATTTTCCCCCAAACTCTATTTTCCTACCTCCACAAACATTGCATTGTCATAGGGACCACATGGGATGAGAACTTTGGAATCAGTCATCCTGGATGATGATCTACACCTTCACCAATTGATTTAATTTGCCACATGAAATTGATTTAATTCCTGTGATACTCAAAATATTCCCTTTTGAAACAGGATATTACTATTTCTGATTTCACAGGGCTTTTCTATATTGGCAGTATACCCACTCAAATATCTAATCCACTGAGCTCATACCTTAAATAGTGTTAGTTCTCAACAAAATATGAATATTATCTTCTTGTTCTGCACCAAAAAAAGGTGATTTGGTATATTTTGTATGTGTCTGTGTGATTTGCATAATATTATTATATTAACATATGTTTATGGGTGGAGTAAACAAATGAAAACCAAGACTTTGAAGACCTTGGATAAAAGGTCAATAACAACATTTAACTAAATCATCAGCAGACATGCCTGAGTAACATTAAAAGATATATATAGGCTTTTATCTCCCTACTGATGGTGATATTTTCGATCAAAGACAATGTAATTTGTTCATATGTGAAAATAGTCAAAGTTTACTTATAATTCACATGGTACTGGCACCAAACAGACATAAAGACCAGTGAAATAGAAGACACAAATAAAATCATGTAAATTCAATTATCTGATACTAAACAAATATGTCAAAAACCTTCATTGAAGAAACAGCCTTTTCAACAAATGGTTCTGGGAAAACTGGAAATCTATATGTAGAAGAATGAAACTTGACCTCTATCCCTCACCCCGCACAAAAGTGGACTCAATGACTCAGAGTTAGACCAGAGATTCTATAATTGCTAGAAGATAACATAGGCCCAACCCTCCAACATGTTGGCTCAGGAACCAACTTCCTTAACAAGACTCCTCAAGTGTAAGAAAACAAAAAATCCACAAGTGGAATGGCATCAAATTAAAGAGCTCCTGCACAGCAATGGAAACCATTAAGAGCAGAGAAAGAAAGCCTTCTCTTTTGTTAATGGTCCACATGAAAAAACAGCCAGAGGTAGGGTGCTGCTGGTGGTGTTGGGAAGGAAGATCTGTGCTACCTGCTCCTCAGGGTATTAATCTCCAGAATATATAAAGAACTAAAAAAATTGACATCTACCACCCAAAATATTCCAATTAATACATGGGCCAAAGAACTAAAGATACACTTCTCAAAAAACAAATATAAATATCCAACAAATATATGAAAAAAAAATGTTCAACATCTCTTGCAATCGGAGAAATGTGAATCAAAACTACATTGAGATTTCATCTCACTTCAATCAGAATGGCAATTATAAAAATACAAATAATAAGTGCTGCCAAGGATGTGGGGAAAAAGGTCTACTTCGTTGGAAGGACTGCAAATTAGTGTAATCACTCTGTAAAGCAGTATGCAGATTTCTCATAAAACTAGGAATGAAATATCCATATTATCCAGCTATCCCACTCCTTGGTATATATCCAAAAGATCTGAAATCAGCATACTACAGGAATCAGCCATATCAATGTTTATAGCACCAAAATTCACAATAGCCAAACTATGAAATCAACCTAGGTGCCATGAACAGATAAATTAATACAGGAAATGTGATACACACACACACACACGCACGCACACACACACACACACACACAAAAGTTATTACTCAATCATAAAGAAAAATGACTTCATAGCATTTGCTGATAAATGGATGGAACTGGAGAACACCATGCTAAGTGAAATAAGGCAGATTCAGAAAGTGAAAGACCAAATTTTTTTTTTTTTGATATGTAGAAGTTAGTTCAAAAGAGAAAAATAAAGTGAAAGAAATGGAAAATGGAGAAAGGCAAAAGTACCAAAATAGAAGAAAGATAGTTTGACTAGATAAAGGGGACCAAGGATAAGAAAGAAGGGATGGACTAAGAGAAGAACAGTGAATGAATCTGACTTAAGTTTACTATGTATATAAATGAAAACGCCACAGCAAATCTCACCATCATGTATATTCACAAGATACTAAAAAAGACAATTAAGAGTAAAAACCAACAGTAAATATCAGAAAGATAAGTAGCATAGAGGGAAGAAAACCAGGGGAGGGAGGACAAGAGGGAAAGGGATTGAATCAGAGAAAATTACATTCCATGTTTTTACAATTATGTCAAAATGAATCCCAATGTAATGCATAGGTAAAAAAAAAAAAGACAATGAAAAGGACAAAAAGACATTCTTAAATTTGTAAAAATCATAGAGAGTAGTTCACATGAATACAAGGGACAAACACATATATCTACAATATTCAGAATAGTTACATAAGGAGAGAACCCAATACACAGGTTGCCTTGAAACTTTTGTGAAAGTTAGAAAAAAAAAAGCATCTCTTTCTCAGGCAAATTTTCTGAAATCATATTTTTTCCTCAATAGCTCTGTTCTAGAATCTTTTCAAAGTCTAATGGATAGTGCAGCAGCTGTAATTTAACACACATAACCAAATTTGGTCTTCCCACATATACTTGGACACAACAAGGACACACATGCCATTATGTTCTGCTCCATGTTCCCTCTCGGGCAAGAAGACTATCAAATTCAGAACTTGATAAGGGCAAAGACTCAATCCCCAAATACCACTAGAAGGTGGTTAAGAGTAAGAAACTTCAAGGTATATCTAAAGCACATTTGGGAAAAGGACGCAGCTGAACTTAAATGGCTTTCAAGGAAGAATTTTCTGTAGATTCTCTTTTGCTATTCCACAACTTGGCCTAGAAGCCCCAAAATGTCCATATCAAGCTGTGAGTGGTGTCCCCTTAGGTTTACCTTCTTGGCATAATACACATCTTGAACATGAAGACATGACTGTGAGAACTGAGACATTTGCATACTTAGGTCTGATGTCCCAGTAGAAAAATCATGCACAACACCCTGAAATGGAATAGTTCAAAAAGAAAAAGAAGGTAATACAAGACTGATAGGAACACAAGCTAGGCAATTGGAAAGAATTCTATTATAAAGGTAGAAGTTCCTTTTGCAAGTTTTTCCATTTCTATTTTCATTTCTACATATATTCTCTAACTTGATTAAATACTTGTCATGTGGAATGTTGGAAGTACACAAGGGTTTAGAGATAACTAAGTTTTGATTGCTTAAGAGGCGAGAAAATTTACTTCCAAAAAGATTAAGTCACCCATAAGGACAAAGTCCCCATATAGGAAGGTACAACTAAACTAAACTTGTGTTTGTCTGATGGTGTTGTTTACGGCATGCATATTTATTAATAATTTTAAGAAAAATCATTTATTAATTTCACTCCTGAGTCAAATAGCTATCTTGTTTTATTTTGTTGTTTGTTTGTTATTTGTTTTTTGGTTGATTTTGCTATTTATGCCTTGGTTCTTCCTCCTTCACTTCCCTTCTTGTACTACTATTGTGATGGCCATTCTAAAGCAGCCAGAGAAGTAGGACCATGCAAATGTCTTCATGGACTCTTAATAAGTTTGGGTTCTATATGTACTGATTTATCTATTATTTAAAATATAACTATCATGTATATACAAGATTACAGTTTACACTAGTGAAGATAATACTCATAGTCTCTGGTACATCCAGCATATATAGAGCTCAGATTTTCCTAGTTTGTGCTGTGGCAAAAGCCTAACAAATTAACTGCATGATTCAAATTTGCTTTGAGGTAGTAATGAAAATGCAGGGTTCTAAAACTGATGGTACAGAACAGAGAGCAGCTCACCTAAGAGATCTAGTCATTCAGGTGAGAGGGATTGGATCCAGAGCACAAGTGACAGTGCCTACACCTTCAGGAGCTCTGAGCTCTGACTTCATGCCAAGTCACACCTTTGTAGTTTGATCCCTTTCACTCCTTCAGCTTCATCTCAGTCTTTCTCATTGTTCCAGAAAATTTTCACAAATCCTCACATGAAATCTATGTCTTTTTTATATCTGTGGCAAAATAATTCAGCCTCTAAGATCTAGTTTCACAAAAATTCTCTCCTGCTATTACAAATCTCTAGGTGGAGCTCAGCATGGTCTATCCAGAAGTCACATGGGCACTGAACAGTCTTTAGTTATCTGTGGGCACTTTGCTGATGCACTTGCTTTTGCCTGTTCTCTAGCTGTGAATCCAAGGGAATATGAACATTTTTGCATTCTTACAAGAGGTACATGATACATACTTGCCTTAATAAACTCACTAATCACTGTGTTAATTTCCCCAAAACACAAGGTCACAAGGATTTGGTTATAGATTCATGACTAGAACCCCAAATGTTAAATTCTCAGCCCAGATCCATTCAGGCATTCTAAATCTAACACACTGGGGTGCAACTTTTCAGCATGGCGTGGTATCAAAAAGACAAAGGCAATTTACACTGGCTTTGAAGAGGCAGATAATATTGGTTCTCTCCATGCAAATTCTAGGAAAATGTGTTTGGAAAATGACATTCAATTTAGAGCACTGCCGAACTGCATAAACATGAGGACACAGAAAGAAAAACAGAACGTGTTAAGCAAATGAACAAGTTGGCTTAGGAAGGAATCGCAAGGATTCACACCTGAATTGGCTACTTGACATGAAGGAAAAGAGCAGTTCAGCATATAAACAAGAGGGTGAAAATACTGGATGTTTTATCAAAGGAGGATGTAGGATATTAAGCCAAGTTTATTAAAATTATTATTGTAATAAATTTATAACATACACTAAATATTATTCTCATTGAGTATTAGATTTACCATTTCAAAATTTCATAGTAAAAAATGTTAACCTGTATAATGATTTTAGCAGATTGTGGAAAATGGTCTGATTTGCTAAAATCATACAGCTCTAGTGAGATTTTAATATGAATAATATGCTTCCTGGGGGAGTATGCCACTATGTAATTTACCATCTGTAAACACAGTTTGGGTGGGCTAAACATAAGAAAAATATCCAGAATTAAGAGGCTCTCTCCTTGAAAAATGGTCATTTTACTAAGACACTATTCTGTGTCTCAATATGAAACATTGGAACATCTTACTTTAGACAAGACACGGTCTTCTCAACAGTGTTCAGAAATGATGCTTTTTATAAATGATACTGTATTAAAATGCACTAAGATATCTTACAAAAAGAACACAACTATCTGCAATATAATCATGATTTTAAAATGAAAAAAACATTTAAAAAAATTTTTAAAAATGGAACCTTGTGATTTCTACAATCTTAAAAACAAGAGTGTGTATGATTCACATCATTTTCATAATTGTCTTACATCACAGCTTCAAGAGAACCTTATTTTGCCTTCCTGTGTCACCATTTCACTTATACCTTCATATTCTCTTACTCTGTCTTTTCTGGATTTCCCCAACTCAAACTACAGGATGCTTATTCTGACATTAACATAATTTTTGTTTCTTTTCAAGAAAAACTTTAATAATTTGAAAAAGAGGATGTCACACTGTCCACCTGATTGTGATCTTTTGCTCCAAAACAAGATGGAGAATCCAATCTTGATTAGTGCAGGGGGTGGGAGTAGAGTTGTCATGTCCAATGCCCATGTTGACTAGTGACATGACCTTGAGCAAATCCAATCATGTTTTGCTCTTCCTTGGGGGTGGTTTTCTTAACCTTCTAGAGCTCAAGAAGGTAGAGGTGCTGATATAAATAACCCTGGATCAGGAGGCAATCCTCTGATTGATGTTCCTACATGAAATCCCACCTCCAGGACAGAACCAGTTCTTTTGGTGCCTCAGCTAAAGTGATGAACAGGAGGTAACAAAGTTGTCATTATTTTGAATTTCTATTATAAGACATAATCTTCTCTGAACCATGTCAGAACTGCTGGAATGAAGAGGGTTCTGCTTATCAGGCCTTTGATTTGCAGTGACAGCTGTCATAGCACTCTGTTGCAGCCCAGATTTTAGACATCATGGTTGTAGAAAAACCTATTCCTTGTTTGCTTCCAGTTTTATTTTATTTCTTTTTCTGATTTTAATTTGAAAGTACAAACTCTAAATTGCATTTCATGGTTCAGAGAAGATAAAAACAGAGTTCAATTATTCTTAGTTTATTTATCATTTGTACCAATTGGATAAAACTGGCACATCCTACTAAACCTCAAAGCAGAGATTTTAGCATATTTTGCAATGTTTAATCTATTACACTCAAACAAATTAATTTCAGGTCAGAGGAATCTGTTGCTTTATGGGTAGCCTATTTCCTTTACATACCTTATCACTGGACAAAGCTTAAGGTCTGTTTAAATATCTCTCTGACTGAAATTTGTTTTTGAACTTCTTAGAGAGTGACATATCTGGAAGTAAATTTCCAGAGATGTAATAGGGAGCAAACAGAAATATGGTATTCACCATCATAATCATGGAAGGGGGCTAACTGTAAACAAACTTAAAATATTACATACACAGCTACACACTGAATTGATCTAAAGAAAAAAGCTGGTTTCTAGGTGAGAGAATAATGCAGGTCTCTAAGATGGACTGAACTCTGGGGGAAGATCTCAGGGGAAGAGTCACCCCATTTAATATTTTCTTATTATTTTTATTTGTTCTTTTTAGTTATCTATTTGGATATAATTATGGAAATATGGACTATATCTTTTTATAGTTAGAACCCTATTCTTGTGGATGTACATGATGGTGGGATTCACAGAAATGTTTTCATACATAGGAAAATTATGTTCAATTCATTCCACCGTTTTTCCTTTTCCTATCCCTTCTCCCTTCCCTCCATTTCCCATTGTCTAATACACTGAACTTCTCTTCCCTTCTTCCCACCCCTTATTGTGGGTTAGCTTCCATGTATCAGAGAAAGTATTACTCAGGCATAATGAAGAATGACTATGACTTTTGACAGAAAATGAATGAATCTAGAGACTATCATGCTAAGTGAAATAAACCAGTTCCATCTCACTTAATATCAACTACATTGTCGAAAAGCTTAATATCATGTATAATTTTTAGATAAAGATGGCTAAGAATGGTTTTAGAAAAATTAAACAGCAAAACATTGTGAGAAAGCATAATCAAGATTTCCAAAGTCCAGCATTGCTTCTGAAGTCTATACCATCTCCACAGTGACACTGTAATGGTCTTTTTGGTGTGCTAACGTAACTAGATCAAAGCACTCAGGTATCCAATAACACGAAGCTTGGTGTTGCTGCAAAGGTATTTTGTAGTAATGATTGAAGTTCATAACCTAGATAACGTGAGTAGGCCTAATGGAGGTGAAAATCCTCAAAGGCAGAGTAAGCCTAGAAGAAAGAAATTTCACCTGTGTATAGTGGCTTCAGTTCTTGCTTCAGAGTTGCAATTTGGCCTTCTGGAGAGCAGGTTCAATGGACTTCAGATTTGACTGGTAAGTATCGCAAATCATAAAAGCTCATTTCTTGTTTTTTAAGCAACAAAAAGACTCTCTAGAGTTCTTTTGCTGAACTCTGATTCAAATATTCAAGTTTTATGTGATATAAGGGACATGTAGATATGTATGCAGGCATAAGTGAGAGATTTTTAGAAAGAAATGAGCAGAAATATTAACTTTCTTTAAAAAAATAAGTTAAAATGCGTATTTTGAGCTGTTACAATTTGTTCCTGTTTCAAAGACTCCAAAATTCAAGTTCTCCAAAATTCCATGACCCCAACCTGCAGAAAGGAGGGAAACAATGGATATTCCTTTCCTTAATGACCCTGGGAATGTGCATTAAACTGGAACACAGAAGATCTGGTTTTATGGTCACAACCCTGCTGCTCTCTAGTCTGTCACTGTAGGACACATAGCTTTTGTAAATCTCAATTTTCTCAATGTCAAATGAAGCTCATGATTCCTGTCTTGCATACCTCTGGGCTTGCTGTGAGCCCTAACAGAGGTTATAGATATGGAAACACTTTGTTTAGCATTAATGCTTTTAACAAAATAATGAGGATGGGAACACCAGAGATTCAATTGTGACTCTGTGTTTTGTGCTTGATCTGTAGCTATGCCTGAGCAACTTTGCACAGCAGAGGGGCACAGATGCCTTCATCTTATTATGACTTACATGGATGCAAATTGCAGGCGACAGAACAATGTTGATATTACATGTCAAAGCACAATAGGAGATAGAACCAAAAGGTTATAATCAAGCTGCACAATTTTTCCTTCTTGTCTCTGAAATATGTCAAACACTATTTTCTGGAATTTGAGGCACTGGGTGATTAAGATCAGTGGAAAGTACATCAACAGCAAATGGGTATCACTTCCAAACACTGAAGACACAACACTTACAACATACACAGATTATTATGAAAAACATACCCCATTTCTAATTATTTTATTAGATATATGAAAATAATTTATAAATATCTATGTTCTAGCATAAATAAACTTTTTGTATTTAAGTTCTATTTTCTAGTCAGGAAAAGCAAAGTGTGAGGAATTACAACCCAGTAATGCTTCTAAGGCTTTCCTCCAATTTCATCAAGGAAATAATGATGTAGAGATGCTAAACATAATTTTCAGAAATTGTAGTTACAGAAACAATTCCTAAAACTTTGAAAAGTTCTTAAAGCCAACAGAAAAGCACAAGAAAATAAAATCTTCTCTATACTATACCTTTTGTTGATATAATGATCTTGTATCCATTTATATTGAGCCACACATCTAAGTAAATAAAAAGAGGTCATAGATATTCTTGCTAATGAGGAAAAAGAGAGGAAAGCTAGATGCCATATTTCTGTTTTATTATCTTACTTAATTTTTAACTATAATTCTAACTGAGCAAACATAGATTACAATTAAAGTGGCTTGACCAAGGTCAAGTTTACCAACAGATCTGCTGTTGAAAATCCAAAGATCTTTCATCCAAAGACCTCATTACCTGAAACATTATAATAATATTGCTGAAGAATTTAGTAAAGCAATAAATTATTCCAAGATGGAGAGGCAATCAGTGCCACCTGGTAACATGCAGAGTGGCATTCCCCTCATTTTGAGACAGTCTTGTAAAATGACATCTTGTTCTGTTAGCATTTTAACTCTCTTTCCCCTAAGGAAATTGTTAGGAACAAACTGTCTACATTTAATCTCTCTGTGTAAAATACTCAATTATTCTTTACCATGGATTTGTTAAATTATTTTTACTTATTTTCATGGTACCATTTGCTATGTCTCATGGTAAAAGTAATAAAAATAATGTTTCAAGAAACAAATTCAAAGTACTTTTTTCTCTTAAAGTTCAGGGACAAGATAAAAATACCCTCACTCACTGCTGTTGTTTTGAGAGTTTGGGTTGATATAACCCACAGGAAAAAAAAGCAATTATCTGAAGATACATGATTATCTATAATAAAATCATTATGAGAAATCATATGAATTTCAGATCATTTGCTGGATAAAAGAAAAATGTTTTAAAAAGTAATCACATATACCCTTTCATCAATTAACAAAATATGGGAAAGAACAAATAAGACCATTTCGTTTTGCAACAAAACTATCAAGTGTCATCAAATTAATCTAATAGTCTAAGGACATAGAAAATACAAATGATTAGAAAATTATATGACAATGAATATTATAACTTCCTCTTATAAAGGATTTCCATTTTTTCCAAAGTAGTGAATAATTTGAAAACAATTAATAAAAATTTAATAATAATTTGGAGATTAAATAATTCTACATTTTTATGGGAGCACAATGGTGCTTATGGTGTTTTAATAGCATAGACATGTTTGAAAAAGAATTTTGAATACTAGGATGGGTCTCATTTATCAGTTGCTAAGAAATATAGAGTCACAATGAATTGGGCAATGTCATGCGATGCAACAGAAGAATATAATAATTAGTCTAAATATAGGTCCAGTAAGTGGTTGTAGTTTGGAATTTAATTTATAATGGAGGTGACATAGTAATTGGTATACCAAAGAGGAAAAGGATGAGTTATTTTGTATAGTGATTAATATGGTAATATTAATCAATAGTTCAACAATAATAATAGTAAGCAGTGTGGTACCTTTATGATGAGCAGAATGTGTCAGGCAATGATTCTCAACACTCAGATTTAGGAACCCTTTCAACACAACCACACTTAAGGGAGGCACTAGTATCTAGGATTTACAATGAGGAAACTGGCAAATAGTGAAGCACAGAACTGCATAAAGTGACACAAAATCAGCAAAAGCTGAATAAAAATCCAGCAGTTTGGCTACAAAGTCATTTCTCTTATACTTCATTGCTTCCTGAAAGGAAAATTAATTAGTGACTTAAAGAGCCACGAAAGAAATGGAAATCTGACCAGACTGAATATAAGGGAATATACAAAGGATTCAGAACATGTAAGGAAGATCTGTAAATCAGTAAGGAAAGACCAATAAAACCAATTTCAAAAACAGGCAAACAATTACAAATGGGTGATTTCGCAAAGGGAAAGCCTCTATGCCTAATAACTTTCAACTTTACTAGGAACTAGAAATTGCTTTTTTATAAAAATAAGATTTCCTATATACATGGGGTTAAAAAAAAATTTAAATGTTTTCCATTAGAATCAAGTACTGGCTACTGTAAGTCATGCCACCATATAGAAGACATTCCAAATATAAGCCAATAAAGAATTCACCTACTGTTGGATTTCCATTTCATGTATAGCTCATTAAACCATTTAGAGTTTCTTTAAACCATTTAAAGATACTCATCATGTTTGTAGTAGTAAGCTTTGGAGACAAATTAAGTGACTTCACCTATATAATATATAATGAATTCTAGGGAGGGATCAGAAGAATGATCCTTGTATGATCTCTGATCATCTCTATGTATAAAGATGAGATTTGATTTCAAAAACATAACTTCCAGTGACAAAAGAAAGCAAGAGATATAAAAGAAGTTAGATAAATAGCTACATGCATACATACATGCATGGAAACAGATATGAGAATGAGGTTATACTATTTCTTTACTTTCCTCCACAAAAATGATGCATATTCTTCTTTGTGCCTTGTATAAGCTTTACACACAGTGTTATGGTTTAGATATGAGATGTCCCCTAAAACTCATGTGTAGAACAGTGCAAGAAGGTTTAGAGGTGAAACGATTCGGTTATGAGAGCCTTAGCCCACCAAGTGAATTAATCATAGATATTAATTATAGAGATTAAATGAGATTTAATTATAGAGATTAACTGATGAGCAGTAACTGAAGACAGAGAGATGGTGGCTGAAGGAGGTAGATCACTGGGACCCTGCCACAGGGATATAGATTTTGTACTTGGCAAATGGCGTCCACCCGCCCTTCCTTCTTTCTGCCCCTTCCTTCCTTTCCTGACATGCTTTCCTTCACCACACTCTTTCTCCATGGTGTTCTGCCTCCCCTCAGGCCCTGAGGAATGGAGTTAGCTGTTTATGCACTGAGACTTCTAAAACCACAAGTTTCAAAGTAAACTTTTCTTCTCTAAAGACCTTGTGAGGTCTTTTGGTCAGTAGTGAAAAAATCTGATCAAAACAGAACTTTCAATAGCTCAACAGTGACAGCAATCTGGCTGTGCACTCCCGCTTTGCGCAATCACTTACTGTCCCCACAGTTCCAGCCACTTGGCTTTTAGCAGTTTCCATTTATTCTTGTAGGTTGTACTTTTTTTGTTCTTTTTATTTACACATGACAATAGAGTATACTTTGACACATTTATACAAACATATAGCATATCATTCTAATTAGGATCCCAGTCTTGTGGGTGTGCATGATGTGGAAAATCACTGTGGTATATTCACATATGTACAAATGAACATTTCGTCAGATTGATTCTGCTGTACTTTTGCTGGTTCGTTGCTCCTGCTTTAGGTATAGGACTCTTGAATGCAGAAGACAAGCAATGATACACTGAATGAGACATGGTGAGAATATTTGGTCAGGAACATTAAGAAACCCAAGTTATAGTCCTGTTTATGCATATTTTCCCCAATGCATTAGGGATTGATAAAGAACTGTGGAATTTTTTGATTGAGAGAGACTTTGACGGATAAGTGAGCAGCAGAGGATTGAAGGAAAGGAGTGAATGGGTGAAAGGAGTCTGCTGACTTTTGAAACCCTGAGTCAAAGTTCCAAATGGACCACACACAATGACAACTTGAGTCATTTTATCTTCCCCTAGCAAGTCCAAAACCTGATGAAATATCACCTATCTTTGGCAGCAGAGGACATATCTTAATTTATCTTTTTTGTTGATTTACCCCTCAGAGATTACATAAGGTGCTCAATAATTTGTTTAATGACCAATTCAACTGTTGAAATGGAAATAAAATTTTGATCATACATTTTAAAATGAAGAAAACCATAAGGTGTTAAGAACATAACTTTCATAGAGTTTTAATAGGAATACAGTGTAAATTTTATTTTCATACATTGCTTCTTAAATGTAATTGGGAAATCACATTTTTAAATTTCAGTGGCACTTTTTTGACTCATATGGGAGGCAGGCCATCAAAAGAGCAAAATTAATTAGTAAAGTGAAAAAAATAAGTTTTCATAAAGAATAAAAGAAACTTTAAATTTAGACCTTATGTTCTTATCAAATACATTTTATAGAAATGTAAATTTAGAATCTTTTCAAAAGTTTTTGATAGATGATTCATATGCAAATAGTCTTTCAACTCTTAAAGTAGGAATTCTAAGACATGTGTGTGTGTTTTAAACAAAATTACCCGAATTGCTACACATATGGATAATGAAGTGCAATAGTGACATTCTAAAACAAAACAAAGCAACAAATAATTTAGCCTTCTTCTCAAAAGTACACTTATTTCCTTTCTCTATTCTGTTGTAATAATGAAGTATAAAGCATATGTAGGGTTTTCAGCCTGATACTACTTTATGTCTGCATCAAAATCTTTTCATAAATTGTTCTATTTCTTAATGAAAGAAAAGTGTGTGTGTATGTGCACACACATGAGCCTATCTCATGCAAACACATTTCTGAGAAAGAATCTTCTATTATCTACAAATTAATGTTTAATCAGATTATAAACATGAGGTCTCTTAACATTGTTCACTACCATTTTCTTCTAGAAGATAATTTTTCTGGGAATAATACTGAGCTTGTAATCCAAGATGTTTTGATTGAGATACATGGTCTGTTTTGTGCGGAATGTTTGGTATTAGGAAAATGTCTTAAGCAATGAAACCATATTTTTCACAAAATTAAGTTATGTTACTATTTTAATGATTGTATAATCTCTGATCATAGAATTAATCAGTTTATGATTAATACTAATAACTAATGATTACAAGGATGCTGTTGGAATTGATGACGATGTTGATAAATCATGGAAGTCATATCTTTTTTAAAATTTAATGATAAAAACAAATGTACATATTAATGGAATGTCATACAATATTCGGTACATGTATACATTGTGTAAGGTTCAAATGGGTTAAAAATTGTTACCTCCTCAAACATTTATCAATTCTTTATGGTGAATACTTTCAAAATCCTTTCTTCTAGTTTTTTGAAATGCATGATAAATATTTTCTATCCATTGTCAGCGTACTTCCATTCCATCCTTTTGTAATGGTATTTAACTTATCAATATGAGGCAAACAATCAAACTGCACAGTGGTAAAACTGACATCTGTCTCCTCACAAATTCCCTCGATGAAAGCACCCTCGCCAACCAAAGAAGATGTGTGTTTTTAGGTCTGTAAAAATTTGTTTTCATGCCCTTGGGAAGAAGGATCAGAGCTCCTCTCTGGTCATAAGACCTGTGAAGTTGAATGGGCACCATGCTGACAAGGCCTCTGTCTTCAAATTATTAATAAAGTTTGAAAAAGAGGCCATGCACTTTCACTTCGCACTGGGTCCAGACAATTATGCAGCCAGAACTGAGACAAACTAAACATAAGCAGCGATCCAAGGTTATAAGCTATTCAGTCTAAACTTTAAAAATACTTTTTCACAAAAATTAATGATATAGCCTATTTATTTTTCCTAGCTATACCATTAACACTCTGAATAATGTACAAATATATTAAGCTATAGAAGCTGCCTGCCAGTTACTAGCTTTGCATTTTGGGACAGGTTAATGTTTACCTCAGTTTCTAGTTCTTTAAGTTGGAGGTGATGATAGTGACCCCAAAAGCTGGTTCGAAGGATTAAATAGTACAATGTACTTTAAATTATACTCAGTACAGAATATGGAAGTAGCTCAATGTTAAACATAATCATGTATATGTAATATTGCTAGACAAAGTTATACAACAATGTTACATGTTAAACAAATGCCTTATAATATATTAATTTGCTCAATAAGTATAAGTATCATATAATTTTAACTTTTCCAGAATTACTATAAATATATTTCTTAAACTTTATAGAGCACTTTTCTATTTATTTTTTTTTTCAAATTTTAACCATTATTCCTATCTTCCCAGTTCAAGCTTCAAAGAAAATAGCATGCATGAGGCAAGAGTCGTATTAAATAGTAAGCACAAAGATCAAAAATGCTTTTTATTATTACCATTAGCACATGTTAATTACACAAATTAAAGGGTGTCACTGTGGCATTTCCATGCATGCATATGTTGAGCTTTTAACACATCCCCAACTTTCCCTTTCCTTCACCCTTGACTCCTTTTCTACACACAATAGACCCTTTTCAACTTTCAGATCATCTTTGTTTTTTATTTAATATATACTAATGAGAGAAAATATGATATTTGTCTTTTTTAGTCTGGCATATTTCATTTAACATGATGACTTTCAGTTCCACATATTTTCCTGCAGATGGCAGGAATAGTCAAAGTTTTTCTGAGCAAGAAAAACTTGCTAGAAGGAGCTAGGTGTGTTGGTGTGCACCTATAATCCCAGGGACTTGGGCCTCCTTGGGAGGCTGAGGCAAGAGGATCACAAAAACCAGCCCCAGCAATTTATCCAGGCTGAGTCAAAATAAATGAATAAATGAATAAATAAATAAACAAATAGCACTGGGAATGTGGCTAAGCACCCCTGGGCTCAATCTCCTATACCAAAAAAACAAACAAAAAAAGCAATGCTGGTGGCATTATAATACCAAATTTCTAAATATACCACAGGTCATATTATCAAAAACAGTATGGCATTAGCACAAGAATAGACCTGCAGACCACAGAACATAATAGAATACACAGAAATAAGTTGACACATCTTCAGTCAAATTATTTTCAGAAATATTGCCAAAGGTATGCACTGGACAAATGACAGTCCTTTTAACACATGGTGCTGGGAGAACTGAAGATCCACATGTAGAAGACTGACGCTCAACCTGCCCCTCACCCTTCCTAAAACTCAACTCAAAATGATCAAAGACCTTAATATAAGACCTGAAACTTGGAAATTACTAGAAGACAACTTAGTCAAACACTTTAAGATACTGGTCAGGCAATGATTTCCTGAACAGAACTCCAGTAATTCAAGAAACAAAAGCAAGAATTGATAAATGAGATTATATCAAATTAAAAAGCTTCTTCACTGCAAGGGGAACAATCAACAGAGTGAACTGACAACATTCAGAATGGGAGAAAACCTCTGGCAGCTACTCATTTGACTAAGGTTTTATATAGAATATGTAAGGAACTGAAAAATAATCTATAAATGGGTAAGTGATCTGAAGAGATACATCACACACAAGAGCAAGCAGCCAATAAATATATGAAAAAAGGATCACTTTTTTAACCGTCAGTGCAATGCAAATCAAAACTAGATTGAGGTTCCATTTCACCCCAATTAGAATGGCTATTATAAAAAAAATATGAAAAAAATACCCGCAAGGTTGTGGAGAAAAGGAACACTCATGTATTATGGAAATGTAAATTAATAAAATCACTATGGAAAACAGTATGGAGATTCCTCAAAAAATTACCATATGATTCAGCTCTACCACTTCTGAATATCTATCAAAAGAAAACAGCATACAAAAGAGATACCTTCATTTCCACATTTTTGCACCACCATTTATAATGGGGAAGGCATAGAATCAACCTAGTTGCCATCACAGATGAGTGGATAAAGAAAATATTGTACAAATACACAATGGAGTGTTATTCAGTCAAAATTCTATTTGTTAATGTTAAATCCAAAGCTCATCTCTTCACATCATATGGATAACTCACATACAGTGATGATATGTCTTGTAACACTCAAAAGGAGAATATATCTTGGTCCCTGTCTTTGAAGGGCTTACTGAGTAGAAGACACAAATGCTAACACATGAGTCAAGTAGAGATGAATACAGTGAAAACCAGAAATGCAACATTTCATAATCCGGAGATTACTGCTTATTTTAAATATTAAGTATAAAACTGCAAAGAATGCTCAAGTTTTATCTTAAAAAATTCTTCAACCATCTCAACTATATGCTACTGGAAATCTCTCTGATGTTGGGGACTTCAGTCCTAAACACTCTGTCTCCCAGATGCATCACCAAGACAAACTATGGTATCTGGTGGAATTAAACAACTGAGCTTAATGCTTCCACCTCTGTTTTCAAATTTTGGCCTGCATGTAAAATATATTTTGCCATTACTGATTAAACATCTTAATTTTATGGACTAATGAAAACAAAATCATAATAAGCCTCTAAATATGTTCAAATCCTAACTCTACTATTTACTGGCTTATGCACTTGGAAAACCTAACCACACTAATACTTGTTATTCTGATTTATACTATGAGGTAAATGATGTTAATTTCCTAAGTGTGCTGATGAGGAATTAATACAGAAATTCATGTAAGGCATTTAGTAAAGGACCTAACAGATGTTCAACACTTAATACAGGTTTGAAATGATAAGGAATGGTAATGATAATGCAGGTCTGATGTGACGATGAAGAAGTTGATGATTATGGTAGACTGTGGATCTGAGCAGACAAACTGCAGAGCTAGATACCTACTACTTAGTGCCAGGCCACTTTACAAAGCAACACAAGCCTAACACTCATGACTTGCTTTTTAAAATTTTTATTAATTGAGTCTTTCTGGTTATATATAGAATTAGGATACATTTTGACATAATTATAAAAGCATGGAATATAATTTGCTCTCAGTCCCTAGCACTTCTCCCCTCCTACCTTCCTCCTTCCACCTACTTCCCTCCTTCTGCTCTACTGATCATTCTGACATTCCTTTATAGTTGTTTTTAAATGAACTTACTTTTGAATAAGAAACATGTTTATGGATTTAAAAGTTCTACTTAGATAATGACTAATGTAATATTATAAGCTCTATACAGACTTTGTGGTAATTCTGTCTTCTGGTTATTGTTCCTAAGCTTCCTGCTGGTTTGAATGTTAATAGTTGATGTGCATCACCAGTGGTTCTCAAACACAGGAAGATAGGAAAATGTGGAATCATCTTGAGTAAGGGAACAGAAAGAAGAGACAAGATTTGTTAAAAATCTACACTGTGTCCAAAACTGGGCTTCTTGTTTGACATATTTTACACCATCTCATCTTCATAGACCTCTATGGTATTTGTAGCAAATATATTAGGAAATTTGACTGGAGACAGGCTGCATAAATTCTCAAATGTGATATCTATATTTCTAGTTATATATTTATAACTGTACACCTTTTTATCTATCTGGATATGACATGGAAAGATGAAATGTCAGATATCAAATTGTAAGGCAGAATTCCTCTCCCATCTTTTAACTGAATTATCACTTTCATCTACAGAAGACAGAAATGTGAACAGTTTCATGAAGAGTTCACTGCAGATAGCTCCTTTATAAGCAGGTGACTTTTAAGGGACTTGATCATTTCCTAGTGAAAATGGCAACTAGTTTAGAAAGGACTATACATTCAGTGACATTTTAGGAATTGTCATTGTGTTCAAAAGCATTCTTATACAGTCAGATTACAAAATCTCAATGTGGCAACTATGCCACAGCACGAAAATCTGTCCACTCAGGAGCAAAGGGAGAGATTAAATTTTCAGTCCATATTTGTTTTGGGCAATTTACCTGGTCTTAGTCAGTTACAATGCCCTCATTAACAAAATGAAGAAAATAGTTATTTTAACAAATTGTTACCAGGTTTAAAGTAAGAAAGAGCAGAAAGTAATAAACTTAAGCATTATACCGATGATCAAATGATCACTATTATGCCATAACAATATAGCAGTTCAAGGCTTAAGTAGAAGTTAGACAAATTCTTATGAAGATTAAAATCATAATTTAATTTATCAATATGGTGAATTTCTGTAATATAATCTTGTTATTTGTAAGCTTTGCTGAGATATTTCTTCAATAAAACTTTTTGTTATTGAAAGGGGTTCTTACTCCTATGCTGAAGTGATCCTTTTGCCTCATCCTCTCAAGAAGCCAGTAGAACAGGTGTGTGTCCTTTACCTGGCAATAATACTCTTATTTATATAACCTAAATACAATATTTTGTCTTAAATCACTTCTATCAATTTGAAAAATGGTTAATTATTTCTACATGATTAGCACTGGTTAATTATTAGATCTTCCTAAACATCATAAATCTTATGCAAATGCATATGATAATGTCAAAGCAGATTTATCTGTAAAATACAAAAAAAGTTCCTAACTTTTGATGGTTCTGTGTGATTTTAAATTTACACTTTGTTCACATAACACACATTCAATGTAAACCGTACCTCGAATTTAAAAAAGTAAATGAAAAGGCAACCTATTACAAATGCCTTTGAATTGGTGATTACCAAAGCTTTGTCACTCACACTTCAGATAGAGCCCTAATCTCCAGAATTTATAAAGAACTCAAAAAACTTTACACCAAGAATACAAATAACCCAATCAATAAATGGGCTAAGAAAATGAGCACACACTTCACAGAAGAGAATCTACAAGCAATCAACAGATACATGAAAAAATGTTCAACATCTCTAGTAATAAGAGAAATGGAAATCAAAACTACCCTAAGGTATCATCTTACCCCAATTAGAATGGCTATCATCAAGAATACAAGCAACAATAGGTGTTGGTGAGGATGTGGGGAAAAAGGTATGCTTATACATTGCTGGTGGGGTTGCAAATTAATACAGCCCCTCTGGAAAGCAGTGTGGCGATTCCTTAGAAAACTTGGAATGGATCTATCATTTGACCCAGTATCCCACTCCTAGGACTTAAAATCAGCATACTACAGTGGTGCAGCCACATTAATGTTTATAGCAGCCCAATTCACTATAACTGTATTGTGAAACCATCCTAGATGCCCATCAATAGATGAATGGATAAAGAAGCTGTGATATACATACACAATGGAATATCATTCAGCCATAAAGAATAATAAAATTATGACATTTGCAGGTAAATGGATGGAGTTGGAGAATATCATGTTAAGTGAAATAAACCAAGCCCAAAAATCCAAAGGCAGTATGATTTCACTGATAAGTGGTTGATGACACATAGTGGGGGTGGGGGAAGTAAGGGAAGAATGGAGAAAGGATGGATTGTATAGAGGAAAATGAGGGGTTGGAGGAGGTGGGGAAGGAAAGATAATAGAATGAGACAAACATCATCACCCTATGTATATGTGTGAACACACAAACCGTATGATTCTACTTTGTGTACAACCAGAAAAACGATAGTTGTACTGCATTTGTGTACATTGAACCAAAATAAAAAAAGATTAAAAAAAGATTCAGTTCAGATGCAGGGTAGCAGCAGCAGGAAGCCACAGCTCATAGTTAGCCATGAAATCACAAGGCAAACAATCAATGATCTACAGTATTCTTTGTTGCTTAGCTCCATTCTGGCAGGTTAGATATATCAAATGAATTTTCAACTCATGATATTTTTATTTTATAGGTTTGTGAGGGAAGATGTAACCCATTGTAACTTGAGGAACATCTTTATTCCCCATATGCAACAAAGAAGCCAAATAACAGAAAGTAGCTCAGAGTGGATAGGGAAAATTCACAGTGCCATGGGTTAGTAAGAATTGGAAACACAGGTGCTTGGGGGTTGAGTAAAGAGAAGACGGATGGCAAAGAGAGACTAGCTATTTTTGGAATAAAGTCTTGGAAGGAGAGAATGAAGAGGAAATAAAATGTGCCAGAAACAAGGGAATTATATCTTTGGATATATCCAGAATCAAGGATCTGAGATGTGCATGAAGGACAGATGAACATAGGCCAGGATGGTTTGCTCCATCTGATTATCCTTCTGCATAGTTTATGGCTGCAACTAAAATGATAAACAATTCTGTGACCCATTCCAATGCAGTTAAGTAAATACTGCTTACACAAAACTCCTTCCTGCATGTGATTTCCAACATACTTATCAAAGAAATCTCAACAAAATCAGGATATTTAACACAAAAGTTAAAAGTATAAAAATATCTTAATTCTGATCTTGAACTTGGTTTTGAGGGTAAACAGAATTTACTCATTACAATAAGCGAATTTGAGAAAGGCTAGTTAAAAAGCTGAAAGCATATTAAAATTTACTAGGTATGTAGGCTTTGGGTTATGTAAAAATACGTGGGAGCCATTTGGGGTGGGAGATGAATATTGAAGTCAAATATAAACACAGCAGGCATATTTCAGAATTCAGGATAATATATCTTTAATATTTAACTTAGGATTTTAATAAAATTTTTCCTGTAACTGAAATTATTTTCTTGTATTTCCAAATGGTTATTAATGAGATTTAGTTTAATGCTGAACAAATGAAAAAAGTATCTTAATAATCATAAATTGAAAAAAATCATAAATCTAAAATTGCCAATGACCAAATATGAGTATAATTTAGTCCTGGAAAGACGACTATTTAAGTGTAACTCACCCAGCTACCTGTGGAATGCCTTTTACACAATAGACATCTAATCAATGCACGCTCAAGAAGGCCCCTTCCTGGTGAATTTCCAAGCAATCTACAGTCAAGAACTCATGACACCTGCGTCCTTGAAAAACTTACATGATCTTGAACACTTTTTAAAATTAATTATTTGTCATACATGACAGTAGAATGCATTTATGCATTTTGATAAATCATACATAAATGGAGTATCACTTCTCATTTTTCTGATTGTACATATTGTAGGATCACATTGGTCATGGAGTCATATATGTGCATGAGGTAATAATGTGTTTCACTCTCCTGTCCTTCCTAACCCCATGCCCCTTCCCCTCTCTTCACTCCCCTCTACCTAATCTAAAGTAAATCTATTCTTCCCTAGCTTCCTCCCCCTTGTTGTGAATTATCATCTGCATATCAGAGAAAATATTCAGCCCTTGGTTTTGGGGGATTGGCTTATTTAATTTAGAATGATATTCTTCAACTCCATTCATTTACCAGCAAATGCCATAATTTCATTCTTCGTTAAACTTGAGTAATATTCAAATACATATATACATACATATATACATATATACATATATACATACATATGTATATACATATACATGTGGCATATATATATATATATATATATATATATATATATGCTTTACCTATTTGTCTGTTGATGGACACCTAGTGTAATGGTTAATTTGAATTGTCGACTTGATTGGATTAAGAGATGCCAATAATTAAAAGACCTCTGAGTGTGTCAATAAGGGCATGTCTAGGAATGCTTGGATTGTGGGATAGTGAACTGGAGACCCTCCCTAAGCATGGGCAGCACCACCCAATAGGATGGAATAAAAGTTGGAAGAACAAGGAAGCAGTTGTCGATGCAAGCTCCAGTCTTCTTGAACTGTTTCTTGATCGCTATTTGGATCATCTGAGGATATTGGACTCAGCCAGTGATTCTCCAGGTACTTTCCAGAAGCCTTGGTCTCAGACTAGGGTAGCACTGTTGATCTTTCTTGTTCTGGGGCTTCTGCACAGTTCCTGGTTCTTTCAGTTCTCCAGATTCTGGTCATGTAAGCCAGTCTAACAAATCCCCTTTTATAATCATACTTCCTGTTGATTCTGTTCCTCTAGAGAACTCTGACTAATACACCTAGATTGGTTCCATAGTTCAGCTATTGTGAGTTGAGCTGTAATAAATATTGGTGTGGCTGTGTCAGTGTTGTATGTTGTTTTTAAGTCCTTTGGGTATAAATTGGGGAATGGGATAGCTGGATCAAATGGTGGTTCCATTCCAAATTTTCTGAGGAATCTCCATATTGCTTTCTACAATGGTTAAAGATACAATTTAGATACTTTTATTGCATGGGATGTATTGAAAAATTCTCCATGTTGTTCATATAAAGGAAGAGTTAGACAAAGCATTGTCTTTGAGGGGCAAAGTAGGAATGACTGACAAGGGAAAGATGATGGATGATCTGACATTGCTTTGTCTTTCATTTCAATAGAAGTGAGTTCCTTATCCTCCTAAAATCATTTATGTGCTCATGTATGAATGCTTTGCCATGCAATCTATTTCTATATGGGGTCTGTCTTAAAACATTGTTCAATCAGTTTGCAATGCAAGTGGAAGTTCTAGTTAAAATACAAGCAGTCCTCTACATCTTTAAGTTACACATCCTGGAAACAAGCCAACTCCAGAGCTGAAATACTTGAGGAAAAAAATTGTGTCTATAAGAAACACATGCAGACTTTTCTTCCTACCATGTTTCCTTCAACACTGCAGTATAAGAACCCTTTAAATAGTATTTATATTGTGTTAAGTATGAATTATTATAAGTATCAAGTTTGTTTAAAACCTATGAGAAGATTGTGTAGGACATAGGCAAATACTATAGTGTTTTATAAAAAAGCCTTAAGCTTCATGAATTTTAGCATCTACGGGGGTGGGTCCTGTAACTAATCGCCAACAGATACTGAGGGAAAATTATATATTAAAATGAATATGTTTAGTTCCTTATTAAGTTCATGTGCTCTGCGTCACCTACCCTGTCTCCCAAATCACACAATTTTTTATTAGCCATGACAAGGTTCTTATCTGATCTTTACCAATGGATGAATCTTCAATCTGGAATTCTAGCTCCAGAGTTGAGGCTTTAACCAAATACAGTTTTTTTTTTCCTTATTATTCTTTGTTCTCTTTTGGCACTGGGGGATAAACCCAGGTGTGCTTTACCACTGAGATACATTCCCAAACTTTTTTATTATTTTATTTTGAGACAGAGTCTAAGTTGCAGAGACTAACTTTCAATTTACAATCCTCCTGCCTCAGCTGCCTGAGTAGCGGGAATTTTAGGTGTGTGCCACTGTGCCTAGCAATTCTTTCTTCAAAACCCATACTCTAATGGAGATCTACAGTAGCTTGTCTATATTTTTTATAAATTAATTTATTGTACACAAATGGAGCACAGCTGTTGTTTCTTTGGTTGTGCACGAAGTAGAGTCACACCATCCATACGATCATACATGTACAAAGGGCAATGATGTCCATCTCATTCTGCTATTATTCTTAACCCCCATCCTGAACCCGCCCCTCCCTTTCCTCTATGTAATCCATCCTTCCTCCATTCTTGCCTCCCTTCCACTCCACATTATGGATCATCATCCTCTTATCAGAGAGATCATTCAGCCTTTGGTTTTTTGGGATTGGCTAATCTCACTTAGCATGACACTCTCCAACTTCATTCATTTACCTACAAAGGCCATAATTTTATTCTTCTTTATGACTGAGTAATATTCCATTGTGTATATATACCACGGTTTCTTTATCCATTCATCTACTGAAGGGCATCTAGGTTGGTTCCACAATCTAACTATGGTGAATTGAGCAGCTATGAACATTGATGGGGCTGCATCACTGTAGTAATCAGATTTTAAGTCCTTTGGGTATAGGCCAAGGAGTGGGATAGATGGGTCAAATGGTGGATCCATTCCAAGTTTTCTATGGAATCTCCAAACCACTTTCCAGAGTGACTGCATTAAATTGCAATTCCACCAACAATGTATGAGTGTACTCTTTTCCCCCACATCCTTGCCAACACCTATTGTTGCCTGCATTCTTGATAAAAGACATTCTAATTGGAGTGAGATGAAACCTTAAGGTGGTTTTGATTTGCATTTGTTATTACTAGGGATGTTGAACATTTTTTCAAATATCTGTTTTTCAAACATTGCTTATAGATCTTATAGATTTTCAAACATTGCTTATAGATCTTCTGTAAAGTGTCCGTTCATTCCCTTGGCCCATTTATTGATTGGGTTAATTGTATTCTTAGCGTAAAGATTTTTGTGTATTTTATAGATTCTGGACATTTGTGCTCTATCTGAAGTGTGTGTGGCAAAGATTTTCTCCCACTCTGCAGGCTCTCTCTTCACATTGCTGATTGTCTCCTTTGCTGAGAAAAAGCTTTTTAGTTTGGATCTATACCAATTATTGATTTCTGCTTTTATTTCTTGAGCTTTAGGAGTCATGTTAAGGAAATCTGGTTGTAAGTTAACATGATGAAGATTTGGACCTACTTTTTCTTCTATTAGGTGCAGGGTCTCTGATCTAATTCCTAGGTCCTTGATTCATTTTGAGTTCAATTTTGTATAGGGTGAAATATATGGGTTTAGTTTCATTTTGCTGCATATGGACGATTTCCAGTTTTTCCAGCACCATTTGGTGAAGAGGCTATATTTTCTTCATTGAATATTTTTGACACCTTTGTCTAGTATAAGAAAACAGTATTTATGTGGGTTTGTCTCTGTGTCCTCTATTCTGTACCATTGGTATACCTGTCTATTTTGGTGCCAATACTTTGCTGTTTTTTTTACTATTGCTCCGTAGGATGAAGGTCTAGTATTGTGATACCCCTGCTTCACTCTTCTTGCTAAGAATTGCTTTAGATATTCTGGGTCTCTTATTCCTCCAAATGAATTTCATGATTGCTTACTCTATTTCTATGAGGTTCATTATTGGGATTTTAATTGGAATTGCATTGAATTTATATAGCACTTTTGGTAGTATGGCCATTTTGATGATATTAATTCTGCCTATCTAAGAACTTGGGAGATGTTTCCATCTCTGAAGATTTTCCTTAATTTCTTTCTTTAGTGTTCTGTAGTTCTCATTGTAGAGGTCTTTCACCTCTAGTTAGATTGATTCCCAAATATTATATTTTCTTTGAGGATATTGTGAATTGGGTAGTTTTCCTAATTTCTCTTTCAGAAGATTCATCACTTATGAATAAAAATGCAGTAGATTTATGAGCATTAATTTTATATCCTGCTACTTTACTGAATTCATTTATGAGTTCCAGAAGTTTTCTGGTGGAATTTTTCAGCTCGTCTAAATATAGAATCATGTCATCAGCAAATAAGGATAGTTGAGCTCTTCCTATTCGTATCCCACTAATTTCTTTGGTCTGTCTAATTGCTCTGGCTAGAGTTTCAAGGACAATGTTGAACAGAAGTGGCGAAAGAGAGCATCCCTGCCTTGTTCCAGTTTTCAGGGGGAATGCTTTCAATTTTTCTCCATTTAGAATGATGTTGGCTGTGGGCTTAGCATATATAGCCTTTACAATGTTAAGGAACGTTCCTACTATCCCTATTTTTTCTACTGTTTTGAGCATGAAGGGGTACTGTATTTTATCAAATGCTTTTTCTGCATCTACTGAAGTAATCATGTGGTTCTTAACTTTAAGTCTGTTGATGTGGTGAATTACATTGATTGATTTCCGGATGTTGAATCAACCTTGCATCCCTGGGATGAAACACACTTGAGCATGAGGAACTATCTTTTTAATATGCTTTTGTATGCAATCTGCTAAAATTTTGTTAAAGAATTTTTGCATCTATGTTCATTAGGGATATTGGTCTGAAATTTTCTTTCCTTGATATGTCCTTCTCTGGTTTTGGTATCAGGGTGATATTAGAGTCATAGAATGAGTTTGGAAGGGTTTCCCTCCTCCTCTATTTCATGGAATACTTTGAGGAGTATTGAAATGAGCTCTGCTTTGAAGGTCTTGTAGAACTTGGCGGTGAATCAATCTGGTCTAGGACTTTTCTTTGTTGGTAGGCTTTTGATGACTTCTATTTCATTGCTTGAAATTCATCTATTTAAGTTGTGTATGTCCTCCAGATTCAGTTTGGGTGGCTCATATGTCTCTAGGAACTGGTTCATATCTTCCAGGTTTTCTATTTTGTTGGAGTATAAATGTTCAATATAGCTTCTAATTATGTTTTGTATTTCAATAGTGTCTGTTGTGATATTTCCTTTTCCATAATGAATTTTAGTAATTTGAGATTTCTCTCTCCTCCTCTTCGTTAGTGTGGCTAAGGGTTTATCAATTTTATTTTTTCAAAGAACCAACTTTTTGTTTTGTCAATTTTTTGAATTGTTTCTTTTGTTTCAATTTTGTTGATTTCCCCTCTCATTTTAGTTATTTCCTGTCTTCTACTTTTGGTGATGATCTGTTCCTCTTTTTCCAGGGTTTTGAACTGTAATGTGAGGTAATTTATTTGTTCACTTTTTATTCTTTTATTGAAAGTGCTCCATGCAATGAATTTTCGTCTTAGCAATGCTTTCATAGTATCCCAGAGATTTTGATATGTTTTCTAAGATTAGCTTTGTGGCATAATATATAGTCTATTTTAAAGAAGGATCCATGGGCTGCTGAGAAGAAACTGTATTTGCTTATTGATGGATGGAATATTCTATATATGTCTGTTAAATCTAAATTAGCGATTGTGTTATTGAGTTCTATGGCTTCTTTGTTCAATTTTTGCTTGGAAGATCTGTCCAATGGTGGGAGGGGGTGTTAAAGTCACCCAGTAAAATTGTGTTGTGGTCTATTTGGTTCCAAGAATTGAGAAGGATTTGATTGACATACATGGATGCACCATTTTTGGGATCATAAATATTTATGATTGTTATGTCTTGTTGACTTATGCTTCCCTTAAGCAGTATGAAATGCCCTTCTTTACCCCTTCTAACTAATTTTGGCTTCAAGTCTGCTTTATCTTATATGAGGATGGAAACCCCTGCTTTTTTACTGAGTCTGTGTACATGGTATATTTTTTCCCATCCTTTCACCTTTAGTCTGTGGGCATGTTTTTCTATGAGATGTGTCTCTTGGAGGCAGCATATTGTTGGGTCTTTCTTTTAATCCAATTGGCCAGTCTATGTCTTTTGATTGATGAGTTCAGGCCATTAACATTCAGGGTCATTACTGAGACATGATTTGTATTCCCATTTGTTTTGGCTTATTTTTGATTTTTGACTTGACTTAGTTTCTCCTTTATTTGGCTAGTCCTTTAGGGTATTTCCTTCCTATGCTGACTTACATTGTTGTTTTTCATTTCATCCTCATGGAATATTTTGCTGAGAATGTTCTTTAGTGCTGGCTTTCTATTTGTAAATTCTTTTAGTTTATGTTTATCATGAAAGGATTTTATTTCATCTTCAAATCTGAAGGTGGTTTTGCTGGGAATAAGATTCTTGGTTGGCATCCATTTTCTTTCAGGGCTGGGAATATGGTGTTCCAGGCCCTTCTTGCTTTTACTGTCTGTGTTGAGAAATCTGCTGATAACTGTATTGGTTTCCCCCAAATGTAATCTGATTTTTTTCTCTCTCAGCCTTTAAAATTCTTTATTTTGTATGTTAGGTACTTTTGTTATATTGTGCCTTGGTGTTGATCTCTTGCAGTTTTGAATGTTTGGTGTCCTGTAAGTCTCATGTGTATGATATTCCATTTCATTCTTCAAATGTGGGAAATTTTCCGATACTATTTCATTGAAAAAATTATTCATTACTTTGGTTTGTATCTCTGTGCCTTCCTCAATCCCAATAATTCTTAAATTTGGTCTTTTCATGATATCCCATAATTCTTGTAGGCTTTATTCATGAATTCTTACCATCTTTTCTGTTTGTTCAACTTTGTTTTCAAGATTAAATATTTTGTCTTCAATGTCTGAGGTTCTGTCCTCCAGGTGATTTAACCTGCTGGTTATGCTGTCTATTGAGTTTTTAATTTGGTTTATTGTTTCCTTCATTTCAAGGATTTCTGTTTTCTTTTTTTCCAACATCTCTCTTTATTGAAATCATCTTCTGCTTTCTGCATCTGTTCTTTTAACTGTTTATTCGTGTGATAATTCATTTCCTGCATTTTCTCTCTCTTCTCATCATTTGCCTCTCTGGTCATTTTAATTATGTACATTCAACTCCCTTTCTGACATTTCTTCTGTCATGTTATCACTGGATTCTTTTGATGCAGCATCTAGGTTTGGTTTAGACACTTTCTTCCCCTGTTTTCTCATGTTACTCATGTATCTTCCCTTCTATTGGTGAGAATCTGAGGTATTGCAGCTTCCCCCTTATTGACCTGTGGTGTCCCTGCAGGTTTCCAATATCTCACCTCCTACTCTTCAGTAGCACTAGACCGCAGGCTGGGGCCAGGCTGGAGTAAGACTTGGCCTCTGCACTGGGCCTCTTGGCATGGAAGCCTCAAGAGTCTGCACTGTGCCCGCTTCCCCCAAGCTGATGTCTCCCCCTTCTGGATTTGTGCCGGCCACCCCCACGGAGGTCCCATGGGAGCACTGTGGGTCGATGTCCCAGGTTCAGAGCTCTCACTTGTCTGCGCTGAGCTGAGCCTGATGTCTGTCTCAGTCCGCCTCACAGACCTGGAACCACTTTTCTATATTAATGTGTCATTAATAGCGATTTTGTTAATGAAAAATCTAGCCTCTAATATCATTCTCTCAAAAAATTTTATTTCTATCTAGTGAGAGCAGTGTAAGAGGTAATCCTCTTTTAACTTTTATTTTCCTTTTAAAATGGTAGAATAACATCTCCTTATTCCCCTCAACCCCTGACAAAATTTGAGACCATATCCTCACCTCATGAGGAAGTGGGCATGTGCCTGCGCATGCCCACACACAGGTAACGACAGATGTTGAAGAATATGCTAATTAATGTGATTGTAGTAATTGATATATAACACGCACACATGTCAAATAATCATGCTGTATGTTCTGAATACATTCATTTCTTAATTTATTAATTAAATATTTCAAAGTAAAAAAGGGAGACTAGAATAGAGATTATGGTGGGATTTTGTTGCTGTTGTTTGTTTAGTTTTGTTTCATTGGTAATAGCTACTTATTTGACTAAAATGAAAGCATCTACTTACAACAAAGTGTTAACAATACTCTTGCAACTACTGCATAACATTTATGTACATTTTTGTTTTTAAGACTTCTTTAATTTGCAGTAATTGACATAAGACATAAATGACTTCACAGGGTAAGAATAGCACCATCTTCATTTTACATGCGAGGATACCAAGCTCTTAAAATTTTCATATATGTAATCATGATCACCCAGCTGATAAAGGATTGGACCTAGACTAGAATTTACATCTCCTTGTTCCTAGGCTAGTGAACATTCTGCTATATTGTGTTACCTCTGAATATTTTCAAAAAACGATGAGAGGCCAAAGTGAAATGAGATAAAGTGGGTACCACATTTTATAATGTTAATTCTAAAATGTACCTCCAATGATAACATCTGAGAAGAAACAAATTCCAGATATATTTTCTATATTAATTTAATGCTAATTTTTAATATTCAATAACATATAGTCTTAATATGAATATCATGCAGAATTCTTAATCTTTTTTCATTTAAAAGCATCCCTTCTTTATTTCAAAGGAAAAATATAAGACCCAACTCTTTAAAAAAAACCACAATAATAGTAATAACAATAATAAAAAATGCTATTAGAAACCATATGGAAGCACTGAAAGTTTGAGTGTTACATTCTTCAAGTATGCTATTTGGATTTTTTTACCTTTAAGTTGGTAACTATACACATACACACACACACACACAAACACACAAACCTTAAAAGTGCTGCCAAGAGATATTGCTTAAACTTATGGATTTAGAGGGTTACTTCAAAACACTGTAGGAGGACTGTGCAGTGATCCTATATAAAAGAATCCCTCAGAAACATGGGGAACGTTGTGCAGCAGTACATAATTTTTTAAAAAACAAGAGCTCAAAAAACAAAATCTTTTCTGCAAGATGAGGGCATATACAGAAGAATATTGGAATTTTCAAAAGCAAAATTTAAGACAATGGCAGCATTATAAATAATGTATAAATATGCTTTTCACAGATCAATGGCCACAGGAAGAATTATACATATTCCATAGCTGGATATAGTCTTTTTGGAACAAGGAAATTTAATTTGAAATGAGATATAAGTTTTGTTTATTCTTTCAAATACACATTGTATTTTCATGAAGATTTGTGAACTGTAGGTTTTAGATACCAAAAACACCAGTGTATTAATCAATGTGCCACTGCTTTAGTTTGTTAGTACCCTTGTTTTAAGCATATGTGTACATTTTTTGAGATATTGGGAATTAAACCTCTGGCATTAAACCAGATCCCATTCCCATTTGTTTCATTTTGAGACAGGGTCTTGCTACGTGGCCCAGGTTAACCTCAAACTTGTGTTACTCCTGCTTCAACATTCTGGGCAGCTGGGATTACAAGTGTGCACCACCATGCCCAGCCATTTTTACATATGTTTAAATTTCATCTGTTTATTAACATCTCCCTTTAACACTTGGTCCTCTACACTAATTTCTACCTTGGTGTAGTGTGCTTATTTTTGTTTTCTTGTTTCCTAGCAACATATCAATAATAAAGAGAATTTTGACTTAAAACATTTCAAACCTGTTGTACTATTTATTAACTCTTATCTTGGATAAATTATTTAATGCCCTTGCATCTGAATTTTTGCCTCTTTAGAGTGACGGTAGAATGGAACTCTCATATCTCGGAACTGTTGTAAATATAAGTTACAGTACATATAAGAATTACTATGACTTATACATGTTTACTGATCAAAAAGTTGATTATCACTAGGAGCACTAATATTTGTGTACTGTTCATTAACATTATTGCCATATTAACACCTCATCATTTTTAAAGAAATTTATTGGGATAAAATTTCATTCATGTCACAAACATCTGTTGAATATTGAATATGTCTGGTATAAATCTATACTTTTTTCTATACAGTTCAATACATCAATAAAAAATGCCCAATAATAAATAGCCAAATAATCAAAGAGGTGTCACATAGTGACCATGCAACTTCTTGATATTGAATGATCATAAAATCCTCTTTGATGGTCCTATTTAAGCTTGAATGATACATGAGTGCTAGCTCCTTAAAGATATTGATATTATGCAATGCAGGCATGGCTAATAGGTAATGAAAAAGATCCTTTCACTGGAATTATGATTATTAAAGCTGTAAAAATAATAGTAATAATTATAGCTAACATGCATCAAACTATTCCTCTATGTCTGGTACCTTGAAGTCATTTTATCCTTGCAGCAAATCATATGATACTGGAGCTATAATTTTATGAATAGAGAAATTGAAACCCCACAAAGGTCAAGTATCTTGCTTAAATATTGCCAGAATTCTGTTTTTACAGTTATGCTCTTAACCATTATTCTATATCATCTTGTACCTAGTGATTTGGAGACACAGAAAGAAGGCCTAGGATGTGGGAGCATTTGGAGCTAGAAGAGAATGGCATGCAGTGAAATTAGAGAGGTAAGCATGTACATGCCAGGGAGTTTAATACTAGATTTAAAACTCTATTGCACTTATGATCTTATTCTATCTCTTCTCTTTGTTTGCTTTTACATTTAATTGCTTTATCTTCTTTTGATTTCAATAAGATCTTATGCTTTGTATAAATTAATAAGTTCAGTAAATTTAAAAATTTACAACAGTAGATAAAAACATTGGCCTACTATCACATTAATGTATCCTTCTTATTTTTATCTTTAGTTAATATTACACTGGAATTGGAATGTTCTAGTGGCTCAAGGCAGATTTATTTATGTTTTTGGAAATTGTCAGGAATGGGTGGAAAGCTGGGCTCTGTTGGGGCTGTTGATGGGAGTGCCTACAGGTGTCCTCCCTGTTTGGTGGCCTCAGGGTAACCAGATATCTTACAAAGTGGACCCTGGTAAATGTTCGGTCAGCAAGGCAGAAGCTGCCTGACTTTATGTGACCTAGCCTTGGAAGTCATTTAGTGTCAGTTCTACTAGACTCTATTGATCAAAGTATTCACAAGCCTCTTTAGTTATAAGGGGCAGGGGAAATAGATCTCTCCTCCATTAGGAGAATGTGTGGTCATGTTTTAAAATACCACATCAACTTAATTAGATGAAAATGACCATTGAATGGCCACTTAGAATGGCAACATGTAGAATCTTTGCCATTCTTTACAAGTATCAGTAGGCTAATCAACCAAGTTCATTCTTTATCTCTGATTAACCACCACAAAATTAATCACTTTGAAATTATTTTAAAAATTGCAGCTTTCAGTCCAACATCTACTTATGTTCTAAATATATATCTAATCTCCAAGAATGTGACCTGAGGTAAACAAGTCTTTCAGAACACATAGACATCTAGGTGACCTAAGGCACAGTATAGAAAATGTGTGTGAAGTCTTCCAAATGCATTGATCATCTGGAGATTCTATGGCTGTTGACATAGGCCATCTGAATGTAGCTATGGCAGCTAGAACATTCAGCTGCAAAATATGTGTCCCAGTGTTCTTCATGTGAGGACATCAATGAATCACTCCATGGAAATCTCTCTCTGATCTTAAATTCTAAAAAGTGAAATGTATCAAGGAATTTTCAAACCACCACAGTCTACAAAATAAAACAGAGGAAGGACATTATCTATCTGAGGTACCAAAATTAGGCTATTTTGGGCAGTTAAAAGAGAGACTGAAAAAATAGAACAGGCAGGAAAAAACAGGATAAGGGATAAGAACAAGAAGCCCTGGAAAAAGAAGAGAGTGTGAGAAATAATATTCTTCTGTTCACAATAGTTTTATTAGTACATATTAATTATACAGAATAGCAGGTTTCATTGTATCATATTCATACATGCATATAATTTGATTAATTTCATTCTGAATCAGAGCTCATAGTCTTCTTAATATTAAAAAGGAGATGAAGGGGGAAATAGAAGGAAAATCTTTTCATAGAAAGTTGCTATTTAGTAAGCATTCACCACATGTCAACCCCCATTCTTAGTTTTCTGCAGCTTATGGTAACCTATTAGGTCAATTGCAGCATGGTAACCTATTAGGCTAATTGCAGCATCATATTTTTAACAGGAAAGAAGAATGGACATGCAATCTTAAATCTTCAGGTGCCATTACCAGACTTTAATTTCAGGTCTACCTCCTTCCTTCATCCCTCTACCTTCTTCAGAAATCCCAGGCCACTTCAGGTCTCAAGGGTCCAGGGTGATAAATGATTTGAATAGCACTTTCTGCTATTAGAATTTTGGGTGGACTTTTAAGAAGGTAGTAATGTAACTATGCATTAAAGGATACTGAAGATTGTTCCAGGTGGAAAAAGATGGCAAGATGACCATATAGAAAGGAAGCATCATGAGCCAACATTAGACTTGTAAGGTTTGGTACTTCATGCCATGTCATGTCATGTGTGTCTACATATAGCTATAAGAAATGAACCTGGAAAGTTCACAGGATATTTTGAGAAGGGTCTGGAATCAAATAGAATGAGTCAAAGTCACATTCGTATATGTTCTTGGGTATTTTACACAGTCTATGGGTAGTCACAATTTTCCATTTTATTCATGTAGCATTACTTTGTTCATTATTGAATACATATTTATTTGAATATTATATACCACATATTTATTAGTTACTAGGGATGTACTTTTGAGCAAAATTGAAACAATTACCACTTGTATGGAGCTTGGAGTCTTCTGTAACAGCCAAAATTCATTGAAATAATAATACAAACATTTCAAGCAGTATAAACTTCTATAAATATAAATATAATAAATAATATAAGTACACACATATGTAAATTTATTCATAAGAGGATCTAATCTGGAGAGTCAAGGAAGACTTATTTATGGAATTTAAATTTCAGCTATAATCTGAGAGTAAGTAGGACTTAATTAGATGAAAGGGGAAAAGGAAGATTAGAAAACAAAATACTTTTGTGAGCAGTATCAGTGGAGAATGGAAAATAAGGAGACAGGGGACCTGGAAGGGTTTCGTAAAATGAGTTCAGTGTGACTATATTACATTTTTAAAAGACTTCTCTGGCTACAGTGTGAAGATGCATTAGCAGGTACAAAAGTGCACGAGAGGGAGCAACCTCTCAGATAGTACAGCTGAAAGTCAGGGAATAAATTGTTCATACTTGGATTAGAAAGGTCTGGTGGTAAAAAAGTAATATGGAAATGATTTCTTTACAGAGTACTGAAATGTTTGTTGTGAAGATAAAAGAAAGTTGCTAAACAAGTGAAAAGCAAAGCATGTGACACAATGTGGACTATATTAAAATAAAATGTACTGTAATAGACACATTAGAATACAAAGAGTTTTCATCAGAAAATCTTACATGGGAGAATGTCTTAATTATATGCTAAAGGTCATTTCACATGCAAAAACCTCACACAAAGCCAACTGATGAGTTAGATCTACCTGCTTTGGAAAGATGACTATAGTAAAGAGGAATAATAAATGGTCCTTAAAATAGAAGCAGTAGGGACAGTTACGCAGAAAGAAATAGAAACTGTACCGGGGCAGTGTTGTGTGAATGTAGAGGAATACTAAATAAAAGACATTTTGTACAGGGACTCCATAGTGTGGTGACTAAATATGGAAAAAGAAAAAGGTTGATAAACTGATTCAATTCAGCTAGCATTTATGAATTGAGGGATCATTGTCCTAAGCCATATGCTAGACATATTGGTTAATATAAAAATGAACATAAGATGCTTTAAACCCGTGAGTTCATAGTCAAGTAGGTAAGTGTGATAGACACCTTCCACCATTCCTCAAGTTGGAGTTGAAAAGTTAACAATGACATCCCCCATATTCCTTTTAGTTGGGTTCAAGATACAAAGTAGATTCCAGTCCATAGTGGCACTTGCATGAGATTTAGAAAGGAAAATGGCAACATGAATGGCAACTCATGCCACTGGGATGGCTGTTGACATGCGAGGCCATGAGACATGGGGATATAGAAGCTTCTGGTGGTGGCAGCCTCTCTGATATCCAGTATTTCATTTCCCTAACAGGTTTGCATGTGTGAACGGCAGTCATGAAAGCAGTTAGTGTAGACCGTAGCAGCTTCTGCACCTAGGAATCCTGTTTTCCACCTCCGGGTCTTGGGGTGGTTCCAGACTATTGCAAACCCTTCTCGTCTAATGATTTGGTAACTACCTTTTCTTTCTATATTAAATCCTTTTCCACTGAAAATACCTAGTTTTTTTTTGTTTATTCCCTGAATTCAACTATGACTTTAACATTAGATCAGATACATACATAACTTATATAATATGCTAAGTAAATGCCATGATAACCAAAAAAATTTGTGACAAAACTACCAAACTTTACCTTGATCCATGGATTACAGCATTGAGTATCACCTGAGAGTTTCTGAAGAGGCTGTCAGGAAAACAGGGGTGACAACAAAGAACTATAGTCATTGTGACTAAGAAAGGACATGATAATATATTTCCTACCACCAAGTTTCACTCTAGCCACCCTTGTCAAAATTGTGGGCTTCTCTAATCTTGTATTTCCAGGATGCAGCAATTAGAGAAGGAAAAGTTTATTTGGGGGCTCAGAGTTTAAGAGGTCTCAGTCCAAAGATAGCAGGCTCCATTCCTCAGTACTAAAGGTAAGGCAGGACATCATGGCAGAAGGGTGTGGTGGAGGAAAGCAGTGGGTGGGAGGAGTGCTTTGTTTAACAAGTATAAAATAAAAACTCCAAAGGCATGTCCCCAGAGACCCACTTCCTACTTGCCTACAATTAGCATTTAGTTAATCCTTATCATAACCCAATCATTTCACCTCTAAACCTTCTTGCATTGTCTCACACATGTGCTTTTGGGGGATACCTAATATCTAAACCATAACAGGGAATGTAGTTTAATCTCACTATGAGCCCCCAAATAAACTTTTCCTTCTCTAATTTTTCTTGACAGGTCTTTTGATCACTAAAGTGAAAAAGGTGACTAAAACATTCCCTTCTGCTCCAAAATTCCATCAATCTAAGAGAACAACTCATTCTCTTTTAAGAACATACCTTCAAATATGACAGAATTTCACAAGGTATTTTCTTTCCTAAGGAATTTCATGAGCCTTTACGTGATTCTTACAAGTATAAATATCAATTAGTTGTTATAATGGGAGGAGATCATATAGCTTCTTGGGAGTTTCCAGTTTCTAATCAAATTGGGATCAAACTTATAGGTCTGTGAACAATGGTACAGGGGCGTGAGGGAATATACCAATAGAAAGTGTGAGGAGAGAACTGTGCTCTAACTTTTCATTGTGAAAAAGTTCCCTGTTCATGGTACCAATTCATTATTTAAACCTAAGAAAATGAGCTTCTCAAATTCAGGAACAATTTATATCTTTATTATAAGACAGGAAGATTGGGAGTTAAAAAATAATGTTGTGTTTTTTAGGCACCATAATTTCTAAGAAATTTTGAAAAATAATCTGTGTCAGTTATCATAATCTTCTACCCTCAATTATAAATTATTCATGACTAGAAATTATTATTTAGTAGCAACTTCTAGAAGCACCAAAACTTGTAGCTCCTCAGTTCAAACTCTCAGGTATGAAAAGTAATCATATAACCAAATGTGTTCCTTAAAAAGGTTACCTTTAAAATGCTGCTGGTGCTGTTGAACTTGATGTTTTTATTTTTCACTATTCTTCAGTCTGCATGCATAAGAATTTCTGAAACAAGTGAAATCTTTTGGCAATAGAGAAGGGAGATTCTCTTACTTTTGACAAGTTTCTTTGAAAGAAATCAGTGACCTTCTGATTGGGCAGCATGTCAAGGTAACATGTACACTTTTGGTTTTATATATATATGAAGAGCAGGCAGGTCACCACATTGAGTTTAGAACAAAATCACTTTCCCCATAGCAGAAACCCTTTCTACACCCCTAATGCTTTGGTTTTTTTTTTTTTTTTTTTTTTTTTTTTCAGTTGAGAGGTCATACCATATTGCAATGTACTATTCTTTAACCATAGTTGAGAGGGGAAGAGAGAGTTCCCTAAGAACAGAAATGATATCCTTTTCTATTAGTCTTTCTAAAACCTAGCATAATGTTTGGCAATTTGATATAACTAAATAAATTGAGACTCGATCATTTGAAAAACATACACATGCCAAATTTAAAAATCTGGTTTAGTGAGTCCTGATAAGAATAAGGATAAGAAATTAATGCTATCCTCAGTTTTTTAGTTTTTTTTTAACATAGGAAAGGAGTGAAAAACTAATACAATCTTAGAAGAATGATGCTGTTTTTTAAAAAAAAAAAAAGATTGATTCACATGTCTAAGCAACTGAGATGGCTGTGAATAATAGAATGAAACCTGCTTAAACTACCTGTTTAGGCAAATGTAAGAAAACAGTGAATAAGAAATAAAATCTAAATGTTTTAGTATAATAGGCTTGGACTTTAGTGCACTTAAAATTTTGTAAACTTCAAATCAGACCTTTAGTCCTAAAGACAACATGATGTTTAACTTTATATGTCTATTTGGATAGATTAGAGTAACTAGTGGTTTGGTCAAACACAAGTGTAGATGTTGCTGTAGAAGTACTTTTAAAATATGCTTAAAATTTACAATCAGCTGAATTTAAGTGAATTATTGTCCATAATGTGGAATGGGCTTCTTCCAATCATTTGAAGGTCTTAAGGGCAAAGACTGATGTCTTTGAAAGGATGACTTCCTCCAGACTGAAACACACAAATTCTGCCTGAGATTTCATCAAACCCAACACCTCAACATCAACTCTTGCCTGAATCTCCAGGCTGCCTGCTTGTGCCACAAATTTCAGACTTGCCACATTCGTCAGTCATGTGAGCTAATGTTTGAAATCAATCAAGCTATCTGTTATGGTTTGAATATGAAATTTCCTCCCAAATTTCATATATTGAAGATTTGGTCTCCAATACAGCAATGTTCAGAGGTGGGGCATTTGGAGAAATGATTGGATCATTAGGGCTTTGATCTCATCAATGGACTGATGGGTTAGCAATCGAAGGGACTCTTGGGAGGTGATGGAAGCTGTAGGAGGCAGGACCTAGTGAAGGAAGTAGATCACTGGGGGTGTGCACTGGAAATGTGCATCTTGCCTCCCCATGCTGTTTCTGTGCTTCCAGGCCTCCATAAGGTAAGCAACTATGCTCCGTAATACCTTCTTCACCATGAGTCTGCCCTACCAGAGGGCCATAGCAATAGAGCCAAGCAACTGTTAACTAAAACCTCTGAAATCATGAGCCAAAATAAATCTGTCATCCTTTGAGTTGTTTTTCTCAGGTATTTTGTCATAGCAGTAAAAAAAATAATTAATACATTATGTGTTCATTAACCCTAATATTCTACCACTTTGTTTCTCCAGAGAACTCTAATACAGGAGATAATACACATTAGAAGCAGAGAAACTTAGGGATGGTGAAGGCCTAAGCAGCCTGTTGATCTAGAAGTCCATTCATTTCACGTGTCCATAAGTAATGGCTATCATTTTACCATTAATTTATGTATCTGAGGTATTATAAGATATTCCTATGCTTTGTTTTTGATGAGCTAGAAAGATTTAAAGCAGTTTTAGAGTCACAGAAAAATAGAGAGGAAAAGTATGGAGATTTCCAAGGTACATCCTGTCCCCACACATGCATAGCCTCTATCATTATGGCCATCCCAACCAGAGTGGTACATTGGTTACAATTGATAAATCTACGTGGACATGTAATCATCACTCAACTTCCTTAGTTCATATTAGGATTATCACTTGGAGTGATACATTCTCTGAGTTTGAAAAAAGGTAAAATAACATATGTCCACCATCATAGCATGATATAGAGTATTTCCATTGCCCTGAAAAACCTTTTATCTCCACATTCACTTTACCCCCACCAGTCTCAATTCTTGGCAACCAGTGACCTTTACAGTCTTCAGTTTGACTTTTTCAAAATGTCTTATAGTTAAAATCATAAAGTGTGTTGCCTATTCAGATTGACTTCTTTTACTCAATAATGTGAATTTAAAGTTTCTCTATGTGATTTTATTGCATGATAAATTGCATACTTTTATCACTGAATGATATTCAATAGTCTGGATATAACAAATATGGTTTATCTATCCATTATCTACTAAAGAACATGTTGGTTGCTTCCAAGTTCTTGCAATTATGAATAAAGCTCTTATAAATATCTATGTGGACACTTTTGTGTGAAAAAATGTTTCAGTATCTTTGGGTAAATACTAAGGAATGTGATTGCTGGAATATATGCTAAGCTTTTTAAGAAACTACAAAACTATTGAAAGGGTCTGTCTCATTTTGCAATTCCATCATTAATATGTGAAAATTCTTGTTGCTCCACATCCTCACCAAAAAATTCAAGACACTGACAGCATTAAATGTTGAATTTTTTTTTTTTTTTGTGGGGGTGGGGGTGGGGAACCGGGGATTGAACTCAGGGGCTCTCAGCCACTGAGCCACATCCTCAGCCCTATTTTGTGTTTTATTTAGAGACAGGGTCTCACTGAGTTGCTTAGCACCTTGACCTTGCTGAGGCTGGCTTTGAACTAGTGATCCTCCTGCCTCAGCCTCCCAAGTGCTGGGATTACAGGCGTGTGCCACCGCACCCAGCTTGAATTCTTGTAGATATGTAGTGATATCTCATTTCTGTTTTAATTTTCATTTTCCTAATAACATATGATGAGCAGCATCTTTTCATAGCATCTTTTCATATGACAATTTGGTATTTGTATATTTTCTTTGGTGAGGTGTTTGTAAAGATCTGTGGCTCACTTTTTAATTGGGAGTTTGTTTTCTGTTGGATTTCAAGAGTTCTTTCTATGTTTTGGAGAACAAATCTTTATCAAATGAGTCTTTTACATACATTTTCTCCCAGTCTGTGTCTTTTATGCTCATTCTCTTGATATTATCTTTAACAAAGCAAAGTCTTAAATTTTAATGTAGCCTTTTTTATTAATTTCTTCTTTCATAGATCATGCCTTTGCTGATGAAAGATAAATTGCACAAGATCATCTCAATTGATACGAAAGAATATTCAACATCAATTCCTAAAAACACTCTAAATAGTTTAGTTGTAGAAGGAAAATTCCTCAGCATAACAAAAGCCAGTTATGTAAAATATGCAGCTAACATTTAATCAATGAGTAAATGGTTAAAGATTTCCTACTTAAATTCAGTGCAAAGAATTCTTACTTCTTGTATTCAAAATACAGTTAGAAGTACTAGCAACATCAATCAGACAAGGAAAAAAAGTCATGTAAATTGGAAAGAAAATCATTTGTTGATGACATGATTATATATATGTAAAAATAATCCCCAAGTCCTTGGATATTCTTTGTTTTTGTTGTACAGTATTTTTCATCTTTGTTGTTCAGTTTTGGATGTTTTGATTGATATATCCTTAAGCAACTTAGACATTCTTTCTTCAGTTATGTCCATTCTACTAATTGGCTCATATAAGGCAGGCCCCAAATGACTGAACATCAGCTCCCTCGCCAAGGCTTGGGCAGACTATGTCTTATGTTTTTAGTTTGTAGCCAAGGCTATGAATTCTTTATGTTATGGTTAGTGTGTCGTCAAGTTCAGAAATCTAGTATATGTACTCGAGGTCATAAACATTTGCTTTTGAGCACGTACCCAGTGATGTAACCTGTTGGAAGTGTGTCTTCTTTGGCTGAATATGAAAAGAACCTTTGGAAAAGATTCAGGGGCTAAATGGGGGCAAAATGGAACTGACTGGTGGCTAGAGCTTCAGCTGAAGGCTAGAGGCTATTTCCTCCTGTGAATAAAGCATGTCTACAATTTTATCTGCATCTCACATCTTCTACCTGTTGAGCCACGAATCTTGTTTTCTGGGTGAGAGTCCTGCAAGACAGCCCATCAAAGGGATTCATCATTCTGTTACAGTGCTTTTGATCTCCAGCATTATTTTATGGTGCTTTCTTAGGATTTTCATCACTCTCTGTACTTTTTTCATCTGTTCTGCTTGATATCTACTTTATCTATCAGGATCCTTGGCTTATTAATCAGTGTTGTTTTAAATTTTGAGTCTGATAATTCTAAAATTTCTGCCATGTCTAATTCTAATGCTCAATTTGCCCCTCAAGTACTATTTCCTTTCAGCATAGTTTGTAATTTTTTCTGGATAACTAGAAATGATTTACCAGGTGAGAAGAGTTGCTTCAAATAGGTCCTATAGTAATGACCAGAGGTGTGGGGGTAAGTTAGTATTTTATTGTCCTATATTTAGGCCTCAGTCTTATTTAGAGTAGGCATTTTAAACTTCACAAGTGCTTTTCAGTTTTCCCACCCAACTTTAATTGAAACAGAATGGGTAGAGTGGGCTAGAGTGGGTATTTCCCCTCTGCCTAGAAAACTAAATTATCTGAAGTTGAGTATTTTCTTTCTATTGTATGATATTGTATGAAATGCAACACCTAGATGGATTTGGATATTTCCATTCCTCTAGGTCAGGTAGGCCCAGCAGGTTAAGCTCTTTTTAACTAGTTTCTTCTGAGGTTAAACTTTGTTAAGAACAAGATAATCTGGTACATTTCAAAATGATTCCTTTTCCCTTCCCCATCAAGATGATTTTTCTCTGATATATACTGAGAGAACCTGCTTGAGGTTCAGGGTGCACCTATAGCTTGGTGCCTGTGGAGATTCTAACTAACACAGACCAACACTGACTCTCCAGCAATTGATCAATTATAGTTTGAGTGTTCCTACCCAGGAACGGGTTACATGGGAGATCTACTTACAAGTCTGTTCTGTAAGCTGTGACTCCTGGTATTCAACAGTCTGTCTTTTCAGTCAGGAGGGGTACAATTTGCTCTGCGTTGTCCTTTCTTTTATATATTGAGGAAGAACTTCTAGTTATTTTAGTCTGGTCAACTTTTTACTTTTAGTGATTTTAGTCTTGTTTAATTTTTTACTTGTCAGGATGGAATGGTAACTTGTAAGCTCTTGAAAAAGTTAGATATGCAAACCCAAATACACTGAATTGGTATATTATGTTTAGCAGAAAGTACCTAAAGAACTGTAGCTATAGAAGGGACTATTTGAATTTCATTTTTCTCATGTAACAGTCTTTCCCCATACCAAGACAAGGGTATAAACCTTACCAGACTGAAAATCAGTGCTGCAATTAAGTGGACCTGAAAAAACAAACTCACTGAAGTAACCCTGATCCTTTACTAGCTCTAGAGATTCTACGAATCTCCTAATGACTCCCTGTTTATTGCCTCTAACCCTAAAATCCTTTTGTCTTCTCATTTCTTCACATATTAATCATTTTTTGCCTAAAAAGCAAGCATTAAAAGCCTCTCACTTTGACCATTCTTAAATCTCTACTCTCCTAGGAAGGTTCCTCATTTTGCATGTAAAATTAATAAAACTCACATGATTTTCTTTTGTTAATCTTCCATGCATTAATCTGGTTTCTAGACCAAGACAATGATCCCACCTAAGTTGAAGATGGGTGAAAATGACCATTAGACTCCGTTTATACTCTCTGCACAAGGCACCAGAACCATGAGGCCTTAAGGTATTTAAAAGAGTTGAGCAGCATTCTCTACAGCATTCCCATTTCACTATGGTACCAGCTATCTTCTGATGCTAAATATAATCACTCCCTCCATCTTTTTGTCTATTCTTACTACTGAGCCCTGGTGGTGTAGATACATCATCTTTCACTAACACTGTCAGGATAGCCACCTGTAACCCTTTCTCCTCCAAGTCACAGACCTATTTAGCCTATCCTTAGGAGATAGTGATCTTTCTAAAAAGCAAGTTTGATTCAGTTCTCTCCTGCTGAATATCTTGACAGGTCCCCAAGTCTTTCAGTAAGAAGCTAAAACTCCTATAATACGACATCCATGTTTCGCTGTAATGGGGACCAATCTTCCAAACTTTGTTTCCTCATCCGTTTCCTATCTTTTCTGTCTGTCAAGACTCAGGAGACTTTCTCTTGTTCCTGGTTCATCACATTTTGTGTCTGTGATCCTGATACACGGAAACCTCACACATGGTCCACCACCACAGACTTCAGCCAAATTGTGAATCCCCCAGGCCGGTAGATCTCCCATGGATCCACTTCTTTTCATCACAGAAATTGTAAAAATATGGCTGTTGCTGTCATTGTCCTTGAAGGCAGATTCTCTGTGGTCTTCAGTTGTATTTGAAGTGCTTGTCCTAGTGCATCACACGTTGATGACACTCACTGAATTATTGTTGAGAGGATGCTAATACAAATTTGAAGGCTTTTTACTAGTAATTGACTTTAGTGTACCTCACAGCATTACTTGTTAGTCACTTCTTCACAGGCTTAAGTCCATTTCCTTTGTTTTCATTTTACAATATAAACTCTGAAAACTGAACAACAAGTTTACTTTTCAGTAGCTGAATTGCATCAATTTGGTGAACTTATAATGGCTTGTTTTATTCATCACCTTGTTTTATTCACCATCTTCTGTTGTAAATTCTTTTCATGGGGTTTCTATGGTTTAATGATAACCAGAAATGACTCAAGCAGTTAAAGAATTCACTTCATTAGTGCAGAGCGTGCTAATTTGCATCACAAAACAATTCATTTAAATACAGAAATCTGCTCTGCATGTCTTTTCTTCATGCCTAGTATAATTGCACCTTTATTAATGCAAACTCTCAAGGTATCCATCTTCACTTTCTTTTTCTCCAGCTGTCAGGGATGGTGAAGACCAATATTTTCTCTGATGCTTTAATCAAGAGGGACCAATGAGGAAAAGTTTATGGTTTTTAAGTATACACCACTTACTTTTCAGTAAAATGAAAACTTTGCATCGATGTCCGTTGTCTTAGGGACAGGGTTATAGGAGGGACTTGAGTTTAAATTGTTTCATTATGTTATTGCACTTTATTTTACAATTCACATAGATTATCCCAATTCCACTTCTACCTCTCTGTTCCTCCCTCTATGCTTATGCTAAGTTTTCAAAATGAAAAAATGTCATAAATATATGTGCAATGACCACTGATGAAGAATATTATGATTTTATAGAAAATGCATCTGCTTTAAAATTAGCTAACCTAGAATAAAGTTCTTCTCTACCAAGCATTGTCTGAATATTTAAAACTTGCTTTAACTGGGTGGTTGTGAGCATAAAATGAGATAATAAATGTGGACTAAAAGTTTATTTCCTCACTCCTGCAAATTCATATGCTGAAATCCTAATCCCCAATGGTAAAGTATTAAGAAACAAGCTGTGGAAAGTAATTTGGTTGTGAAGGTGGAAACCTCATGAATGGTATTAATGCTTGTATATAAAGATAAATCATGCATTCTCTCTCTGCTTTCAGCTATGGGAGATACAATGGAAAGATGGCCATCTGCAAAACAGAGGAGTACCAGATGGACCAGCACCTTGATCTTGGACAACCCAGTCCCAAAAACTGTGAGAAATAAATTTATGTTGTTTATAAGCTACCCAGCATAGTTTTTTTTAATCCATATAGACTAAGACACCTCCTAATGGGAGGCTCATGTCAACATTATAAAGTGAATTCCTTTTTAGAATCAGCTGATGTTTTTCTGATATATAACCCTCCTCTTTCTGAAAATTATCGCTATGATCATTTACATCTTGGTTGATATTCACTCATTGTAACCTCAGCTCATTTCTGTTTGGAGTGCTTTTGGAAAAGGCATTTGAAACAATCAAAGCTGTGGGAGTTCATTGCCAAGAAGGAGAGAAAACAGAAGCCATAGCTAACTCTCCCAGAGAATTCAGGTCCTGGTATGCTCCACTTTGGGCCTCGCTGTGCACAATCTCTTTGTTTCAGAACTGTGATGAAGGTGCATATTACCATATATAATTCAGAGATAAGAAAACTATGGGTCAGAGAAATGTTGCTTGATGCAAGGTACACAGTTAGAAAAAAACCCAAATCTTTGTTATCTTTTTCTAAAGGCAGCCTATTTTTATGATCATATTTGCCTGTCACACCTAAAATTGTGATGTGATTAAAAGAGAATCTGATCATTTTAGGAAAAAGTTTCCTATTGAATTTGGACATCTACTTTTTTTAAAGCTACCAGAAAAAAACATTCCAACATCATTGGTTTTATGGGTAGCTCTTCTCTCCCTTCTTTTAAAACATGTATTTAATCCCTCTATGACACCCTGGAAAAAGTTATCAACAGAAGCCCACATATGATATGTCCAAATATTTAAAAGTTATAAGTCACACAGATATAGTAGGAGGTACTTTGTCTTCTAATCTGAAGAGCTTAACTTGAATATGTAACTATTGCACTTCTTGGAATTCTGAAGTAAATGTGGTACTGAAAGGAGAGCTTCCTCCTAATACCCAATCTCAAGTCTCCACATCTGCAGTCCTACACTTTCTTTCCTACTTGAGTCAACCCACGCTGAGGAGGACATTGGGGACCACCTTCTCACACATCCAAACTCCTTCCATATACCCATACATACCTATCCCATGGTCAGTTGGGCCTAGTTGTGTCCAACAGAGGTAATACCCTTTCAGAGACATACCCTGGACAAATCCCTAGGCTATTTAAGAAGTGGATCCTTGACTGCTGAGTACCTAGAGCAAGTGTCTGTAAGGGGCCTTCACAGGTTCCAGATAGGCACATTTCCTTAGCCCAAATGAGATCTTCACTCTATTGAAAGGTACATGTTAAAGTCAGGAGCTCTCTGGTCCAAGTCTAATATTGGTTCTGTTTTACACTCAAATTCTAAGGATTCAAAGCCAGATCTCATTGTAGTTTCTGTATTGCATGTGGCACTATCCCTGATGGAATTTCATCCCCAGCAGCAACTTGGAAATTGCGCAGATACTGTCCTTCCACATTTTATCTCCCATGCTGTTTGCTTTCCTTCATTTAATCCTCCTTTCCTCTCCCTCTCCCTCCTCTTCCAGAGTTGAGATATTAGTTCGCCACTTATAGTCGCAAGGCCTTGGCTCGCCATCAGGTGTCGCTGTGCTACAGCTTCCTCACCTCTGAAGCCTTGGTCTTCAGAGCCTGTCTTCCTTGGTTGTGGGGATTTCAGAAGGTAAAGGCTTGAGAAGCCCTTGGCACAGTCCTTTTCCACGGCCTCACGAAAACTAGCTGACTCTCTGCGCCTCCCTCCTTACTTCCTTCCTTTCACTTTTGTTTTTTTCTTTACTCCCTCATTTGCCACTTCTGTTATTTTTCTCCTTGCACTGTATTTTCTTGACTGAGCACACTTGTAGGTCTAGAACAACAGTCTTTCTTAACTGAAGGTTATTCCCGGATTACTTCCTCTGATTACATTAAATTTATCTGGAGATAAATTTGTCATAACTTAGGTGGTGCAAATACCATTTCACGAGTAGAGGGACCCTGATAAACACTTTAAAATGTACAAGTCAGAGCCCCACAACAAAATTCTGTCTATCCCAAGGTGTCAATTTGCAGAGTTTGAGACTCTTGTGTTAGCGATTCACATGCGAATGAGGTCCCAACTTGAGAGTGCCCAGCTATGACAGGAGACACACGTTTAACACAGCCCTATTTTGTGTAATACGTACAAATTGCTTTAGAGGTAAAATAGAGATGTCAGTGATCTAAGGATGACAGGCCTTACAAAAGAAATGATTCGAATGTTTTTTATTTTTATTATTGATTCTTTTTAATTCTACATAGGATTCACTTTGACATAATTATAAAACTGTGGACTATAATTTGTTCTAGCTCAGTCCCCAGTACCTCCCCTTTACTTCCCCTCTTCTCTCCATGGTTCTTTCCCTCTACTGCTGATCTACTATTTATAGTATTCTTTTAAATTAGTGTCTTGTGGACATACATCATGGTGAGATTCACGCTGGAATATTCATACATGCACATAGGAAAGTTAGGTCAGATTCATTCCACTGTCTTTCCCTATCCCATTCTTCCTTCCTTCCCTTCATTGCTCTTTGTCTACTCCACTCATCTTTCTTCTCTTTTTATTTTAATCCCTCCCTTATTTTGGATTAGCCTCTGCATATCAGCAAAATCATTTGACCTTTGACTTTTGGGGACTGGCTTATTTCACCTAGCATAATAGTCTCCAGTTTCATCCGTTTTTGCAAATGCAATAAAGTTATTTTATGCATTCATTTGTTGAAGGGCACCTAGGCTGGCATCTTAAAGAATACTAAACTCATTGTAAAAGTTTTCACTTATTGAGTGCTCTCTAAGCACCAGGTGTTGGACAATACCCTTTTCAATACAGTATGAGAAAAGATGATGCTTAGAGATTTTTATGAGCTTTCTGTGAGGAGGAACAGAATCTATAACTTCAGCAGATATAATAATGTAAAGTTCATATTAAGCACTCAATAAATATTAAATAAATTGATGCATGTCAATATCTCAGTTCTGAGTTTAGAGAATAAATGCTCAGTGTATAGTATTATTGTCAATGTATATGCTACTATTAATGTGCTGTATTTTACTAGGTCATATAAAAGTAAAAAAAAAAATTGTTTCTGGCTTCAAATTTCAAGCTTTTAGCAATTAAACCCCAAATATTTTATAAGAAAATAAGCAATAAACAAGTGAAGGATAAAATATTACAAATGAGTGAAATGAAAACATCAACATGTGCCAAGTCATGGAGATAATAAAGGCTGTTGGGAGGTAATACTGATTAGACTGCATGAGGACCACCGGGGCAAACAGGCTGAATGACAGCAATGAGTCTGGCATGGAAGGTTTCCATCAGGTGGCAGAAGGGCTTGTACATCCTGCTAAGGTGAGTCTGGGATCCAGGTTACCTATGGTGTCACAGGTTTTTACTGTTTCTGTAGTTTCCATTTTGTACATTTTATATATATTTATTTATATACATAAAATCTGAGAAACGTTTCAGTCCCTGTTCAGGGCTTACTGCTCAGGAGGTCAAAGGAAAGTAAGTGGTGGGGTGGGGGAGAAAAGAAAAATGGTGTTGGCTAGGGCTCATGTGGAGGTCCTAAGGCACCTGGAAATGTAAGTACCAAAAATTTCTTAAAACAAACCAAATAAAACACATCCAAGAATGTAATCTTACAGAGTACCTAAATTATATAGTGCCAACCTCATTGTCTGACACCTTTTCTGCAATCAGTAATCCAGTGCTGAGACTGCTCTATATTTCCTGTCATTATTGCCCTTTGTGCTAAATGTTTTCCATGACACAGGTGCAGATGTTTTTGGCACCAAATATGTAAGACTGTTGCCAGAAATTGTTGCCACCCAGCAAGACTTCTTAAGCTCAATCAGGGTCAAATTTTGATTCTTAGTGAGATTCCTCAACTCATCTTTAGAGATGAGACCCTAAAATAAATGATTTCTGCTTCCTTGAGTAGAGCCAATAACCAGAGAATAGCCAAAATGTTCCCCTCTGATTTCTCTCATTTTTACCTATTCTTCAAGGATCAATTTAGAATATCGAGAACTATCATGTGTTGTGCAATTACTATGTAATGAGAACTTGCTAAGTGATTTAAATATATCTCATATAATCTTCCCCAAACTCCATAGCTAGATAAATTTCATTTTGTAGTTTATCTTATTGAATACATTAAGTCTTAGAAATCCAATAATAGCTGCCACTTACTGAGCAGGAAACACATGGCAATAAACCTTTTGAATGCTTTTTCATGCATTATTTCACATTATTCTCATAATATTTTTCTGTTGACTAATTCTAACTGCCATTTGACATATCTGTACTGTAGTTAGGCACAGAGCTCTTCACCTTCTCTCTTCATGATTCCTGGCTCTGAGAGCATCACTGATGTTCAGAAACATGTAATGAATAAAGAGGCAAAAATAACAAAGGAGGAAGGATAAAAGGGAATTGACAGTTGTGTTAGTCAGCCCTCAAGTACTATGACAAAAAACCCTGCAATGAGCAACTTAAAGGAGGAAAGGTTAACTTTGGTTTCAAAAGTTTCAGTTCATGTTCACTTGAGCCTATGGCAGCAGAGTACTTCAGGTCAGAATGCACTGGAGGATCTCCGCTCACCTCGTTGTGACCAGGAACAAGAGAGAGGATGGAGCTGGGTCCCAATATTCCCTTTACAGGCATGGCATTAATGACCTAACTTCCTTAGGTCCCACCACCTCTCAACAGCACACAGGCTGCGAACATAGCCTTAAACATAGTGGCTTTGGGGAACATTTAAGATCCAAACCATAAAAATATGTTAGAAGAATAGAATATATGAGATGAAGAAATCTATAATATTTTAATGGAAAAGAAAGCTAAGTCAAATAATATATAAAGCCCAATGAGGTCAGTGCTATAAGGGAAATAAGCACACACTAAGTACTACAGAAGGCCTTTCCTATCAGTTTGGGGATTCCTGGAACACTTCCAAGAAGATGTTTTGTCTTTGCTAACTCCTACAGTTGAAGAATTGCCGACGTGACAGAGGGAAGAAATCACATCTCATAAGGCTCAACAAAGGAGTCAACATGAGGAAATATACACTAAATCTTTGAGAACCCCAACAACATGTTTCAGTCCATAGGAATACGCCATTTGTACACGTCTTGGACATATTCCCTAATCTTAGCAACCTAACGATTAAGAGCTAGGTATGAGACACAGTCTTCAAGGATTTTCAGGTGCAGATAAGAAACACAACAAAACAAAAAAACTGTAAGTTAAAGACAGCTTTGCCCAGCTTGAGTACTTCGTTACTTCACTCCCTTTTTTCAGCATCTCATGTTATAGACTGAAATGTTCAATATTAGCCATAGGTTGAGTCCTGACCACAAATCTGTCCAGCTGATTTGTGGTTGCAGCCCTGGTAAAGACACTTATGACAATCACCTGAAAATGTACAGCTAAGTGTGACTCTTATCAATGACCCTCTTGTTTAATTATTTTTTGGAGTTATTTGTGAACATATGTTAATTCTACAACAAAACAAAGTCTTTGAAGTCTGGACCACAACTGACAGATTTGTTCTAACATGGGACAAGATTCAGTGTCATGTGCTTAGTGAACTCTTTAAGAGAATATCTGCTCAATCAATTAATGAAAGGATCAGGAAACCAGTTCTCTCCCTAAATGACAGTTTTCTAAAAGGTAGAATTTCATTTCTGGTTGTGTAAAAGAAAGTATAGCAAAAGAAAAACATGGAAAAAGTATCTGGAGAAAAAAGATATAAACCCAGTACTCACAGCAACACAAGAGTAGGGCAGAGGCAAATGGTTGCAGAGATGTGCTAATCACAGAAATGGGTACCAACAGACCAAGGATCAGAAGGAAAAAAAAGATCCTAGAAATGAAGAGGACAGAGAAACGAAGCCAGTCCACAGGAGTCAAGAAAAGATTATGATGATAATAATTGGATATTGAAATATTTGCATGGGAGTCACAACCTCCCCTCTTGGCTATGGACACATTGTCCTATGCATAGGACAGAACAAGAGGCCACAGTCATATAGGACTTCAGCAAAAAGCGATGTATCAAAATTTAATTCAGCAATTCAGCAAACATTTATTATGTATCTACTCTAGACCAGGAATTGTGCTAGGATATAAAAATACAAAGATGAATGAGACAAAGACAAACGAGCTTATGGTTTACTGGGGTGAAACGACATGCATTACAGCTTTTTGTTAGAGTGTGATAAGTGCTATAATAGAAGTATGTGTGCAGTGCTTTGGAAACAAAGAGAACAGTTTCATCTATCTGGGGGAATTCAGGGAAGAAAACAACTATAGAAAAAATGATTTTGTACTTGGTCTTCAAGGTTGAGAAAATTTCCCAGCTGGACAATGAAGAGTGAGGGGCATATCTAGACAAAGGTAAGAGCATAAGCAAAACCAGAGATGCATTCACATCTTTGGTGCGTTGGAAAAACATCGGGCGAAAGTAACAGAAGGTACCTGAAAAATTTGCTACTCCTCACTTGAGGATGAAAAGTAATTAGTAGTTGGATTATAATTCTCAAGTTAAAATATTAAAAGCGTTAAGAAGATGTGATGAGTGTACTTTAGAAAAATCACTCAAGCAACATGATAAAAATAAAGCGAGTTTGGTGATGTCTTAAAGAGATTGAGGAAGGCAGGTCAATCAGGGTGTGCTTCAGAGACACAAACTGAACAAAAAGAGAAACGAATGAAGCTATCCACAGAACAACTTCAGGTTCAAATTTCTTTTAGTGCTCCTTTAAAGAAGAGTCTAGGTATCTAGTTTAGTGGATATTTGTAGATGACATTATATAAACACTTTTGTGGCTACCATTATATAAAATATGTATAATTGGAATGCTTTATAAAATGGTTTTTTCACCCTATCATTTTACTTAGCACATAAATAGCTAATAGACTGTGTGAATGACTATGTCCACATGAAATTGTACTTAAATATTTTGCTGTGAATTACAATGTTAGACAATATGAGATCACTTATATTGATGACACCTATGTCTTGTGGACACAGTGAGCATGCAGGGTACCATTAATAACCAGAGTGTCTGATTTTATCAATAAGTATATGTTCTGAGTGTGAAACTTAATTTTCACACATTTATGAAAGACTGGTGAATGGAGGGAAAGAATTTAAAAGCACCTATCAACTCACTATACCTTTTCAATGGACAAAATTCTCATGTTTGCAAATAGTGATGCTTTAAATAAAGAACATATTGGATTACAGAAACTATACTTTGTTCCACTTTAGCGTAACACTATGCCATACTGTCTCAGGGTTTTCTGTTGTTATAGCAAACTATTTCAGAGGGCACAATTTGCAAGGATCAGAAGTTTCTTTCTTACTGTCCTGGAATCTGGGAGTCCCAGAGAATGGTATGGGCATCTGGTGAGGCCTTCATGCTGCATATCATGGTAGAGGGCATTTCATGGTAAAAGAACTGCAATATGCAAGTTCAGGCATCTCTTTCCATCATAAAGTTATTAATCGCATCATGAGTGTCCCACTCTCCTGCCCTCATCTAACCCTACCTACCTCCCAAAGGCCCTATTTCCAAATGCTCTCCTTCTAAGAATCTAGGGATTAAGCTTCTAACAAAAACTTTGGAAGCTGCACTGAAACTTAGCACACTCATTTAAATCAGAGAAAGAAAATACTACATCTATTTTCATCTTAATATATAAATTACTATGGATTATTCTGGTGTTAGACCGTTTTTTAAAATGTTCTTGCTTTGTCTAATACTTCCATATTTTTGGTATCTCAAGCATCTTACTAGAAGTCAGATGGAGCTGGATTCATGATCTAGAACTTGTGCTCAACAGTTGTGTGACCTGGAAAGAGATTTGTTTGACTCTGGTTTTGATCAGCAAAGGTGGGCTTACACCTCACACCCACTTTTGGAAAATCCAAATAACGTAATGTCTGAAAAATACTTCGTACTCTTCTTGAGCATACATAAGTGTTGAAAACTCTGCCTTCTAACTTTTTCTGTCTTCTCTTGTTCTCATTCCTTTTTCTGTCTCCCCATGTGTGTCTTCTCCAAAGCATAAACAACCAAGTAGAAAGCAAAACTGCCATGAAGTTCAGAAAAAGCCTCAAGTAATTAGATTGTGCTATCATTTGATCTCAAATTAAAGTCCTGGCTCTTTGAGAAGTGTTCCAGAAATTTCAGAAATAATTCAAAATCTCAAAGTTTTTCCTGGCCCAGGAAATAGCCTTTACAAAACAATGATTAGGGAATGAAATGCTAAGGCTCTTCATGTGTATGTCTGAACAACATAGTTATGTTAGGACTTTGTATTTCAGGAGCAAAATCAACCTTAAACATCATAGTTCAGCCAATAACAACATCCCTAAATTATTCACCTGTCCAACAAATCTGCTTTGCCAGGTTCTAAACATAGAACAAATATGTATTTTGCTAAACTATGGGATAACCTTTTTGACCTACAGACAACAGTAGAATGGCTGTCTCCTGCAGCCTGGTTAAATACCTCCCAACCCCTTGATGCATTTGGCACGATTTCTCTGTTTGATTTGATTTCATCCTGTGTTAATGGTATTGTTTCCATCCTAGTGGCTTAAATTCTGTAGTCTGCACTTGTTTATTCTAATGTGCTGGTGATCAACTTTCTATAGAACCATGAATAAAAGCATAGATCTGGATCCCATAATGACATTGCTAATCTACTATTTCAAATGTTCATTTAGTAATATCTAATTGATGTTTACATAATCACATATTGATTAATCATGTACTATCACTAGAGATTTAAAAGTCCTTGAAGATATATTCTGTAACCTTTATTTCTCAAATGATTTCTGTTCCTGTCTAGGGGAAAAAATTGTTTCAAGAAAAGTTGCAGCTGGGTCAGAGAATGGAAAAATAATCTGGCTGGGATGTGTTAATAATAATTAGCAAACGAAACTAAGGAGTGAAAGGAAAGAAAGGTGGGGAGGGACAGCAGAAAAAGAGGTGGTAATTTTTGAAATTCATTGTGAGTTAAGGGAGAAAGCTGAGACATTTTCTTCATCTCTGGCAGACAATTCTCTGCAGGAGGAATGCAGCTGACCAGGTCATGCAAAATATCCTTGCTCAGTTTTGTTCAGAGGAGATCTAAGATGAACAAGATTAAAGCTGATCATGTAACTGATCTGAATTACATGCTGCTCTCTACAAACCTGCTCCCTCTCCCAGGATTACTCACAATGGTGAGTGGCCCTTAAACCACAATCCACGTTTAAACCAGAAATCTGGACACATCCCAAAACTTTGCTTCACATCTTACTTCGCATCTTTCCATCATCATGCTGAATGTTCTAGAGTATTTTCACTACCCAGCCCTGGATAACTTTAATACTTGATTAAATTATTATAGAAGGATTCTAATTTGCTTTCCGTCTGTACGAACCAGTTTTGTTACAGACACTGCAGACAGTAACTCTACTAAAGAAAAAATACAACTTTTAAACCAGATCAATTTGTAACCCTTTAATGCCTTCCAATTTATCTTAGAATAAAGTCTAATATATTTAATGTAAGTTTACATCATCTGGTTAAGTTTTTCCACCTTCATCATTGTCCTTTACAGTAATCACACTGAATTTCCTTTGGATATTTTATTTCACTCTGTATTTTCCTTTTTTTTTTCTTTAATTTTTTGATTCATTGAACACAAATGGAGTACAGCAATTGTTTTTCTGGTTGTACACAAAGTAGAGTCACCCCATCTGTGCATTCATACATGTGCACAGGGCAATGATGTCTGTCACACATTCTGTTATTATTCTTACCCCCCAACTTCAACCCCACCCCTCCCTTCCCTCTATGCTATCGTTTCTCCGTTCTTGCCATCATTCTACCCCACATTATGCATCATCATTCACTTATCAGAGAGATCATTCGGCCTTTGGATTTTGGGGATTGGCTAATCTCACTTAGCATAACAGTCTCCAACATCATCCATTTACCTACAAATGCCATAATTTTATTCTTCTTTATGGCTGAGTAATATTCCATTGTATATATATACCACAGTTTCTTTATCCATTCATCTATTGAAGGGCATCTAGGTTGGTTCCACAATCTAGCTATTGTAAATTGAGCAGCTATGAACATTGATGTGGCTGCTTCACTGTAGTAATCTGATTTTAAGTCCTTTGAGTAAAGGCCAAGGAGTGGGATAGCAGGGTCAAATGGTGGATCCATTCCAAGTTTTCTAAGGAACCTCCACACTGCTTTCCAGAGTGGCTGCACCAACTTGCACTCCCACCAGCAATGTATGAGGGTACCCTTTTCCCCACATCCTCGCCAACACCTGTTGTTGCCTGTATTCTTAATAAAAGACATTCTAATTGAGGTAAGATGAAATCTTAAGGTGGTTTTGATTTGCATTTCTCTTATAACAAGGTATGTTGAACATTTTTTTATAAATCTGTTGATTGCTTGTAGATCTTCCTCTGTAAAGTGTCTGTTCATTTCCTTGGCCCATTTATTGATTGGGTTATTAGTATTCTTGGTGTAAAGATTTTTGAGCACTTTGTAGATTCTGGAGATTAGTGCTCTATCTGAAGTGTGTGTGGCAAAGATTTTCTCCCACTCTGAAGGCTCTCTCTTCACACTGCTGATTGTTTCCTTTGCTGAGAAAAAGCTTTTTAGTTTGACTCTATCCCAATCATTGATTCCTGCTTTTATTTTTTGCACTTTGTGAGTCCTGTTAAGGCAATCTGGTCCTAAGTCAACATGATTAAGATTTGGACCTATTTTCTCTTCTATTAGGTGCAGGGTCTCTGGTCTAATTCCTAGGTGCTTGATCCATTTTGAATTGAGTTTTGTACAGGGTGAGAGATATGGGTTTAGTTTCATTTTGCTGCATATGGATTTCCAATTTTCCCAGCACCATTTGTTGAAGAGGCTGTCTTTTCTCCATTGAATGTTTTTGGCTTTTTTGTCAAGTATGAGATATCTGTATTTATGTGGGTTTGTCTCTGTGTCCTCTATTCTGTACCATTGATCTACCTGTCTATTTTGGTGCCAATACCATGCTGTTTTCATTACTATTGCTCTATAGTATAGTTGAAGGTCTGGTATTTTGATACCCCCTGCTTCCCTCTTCTTGTAAGGATTGCTTTAGCTATTCTGCATCTCTTATTCCTCCAAATGAATTTCATGATTGCTTGCTCTATTTCTATGAGGTCTGTCATTGGGATTTTAATTGGAATTGCATTGAATTTGCATAGCACTTTTGGAAGTATGGCCATTTTGACAATATTAATTCTGCCTATCCAAAACATGGCAGATCTTTCCCTCTTCTCAGATTCTCTTTAACTTCTTTCTTTAGTGTTCTGTAGTTCTCATTGTAGAGGTCTTTCACTTCTTTGGTTAGATTGATTCCCAAGTATTTTTTTTTTGAGGTTATTGTGAATGGGGTTGTTTTCCTGATTTCTCTCTCAGAGGATGCATCACTTACGAATAAAAATGCATTAGATTTATGAGCATTAATTTTATATCCTGCTACTTTACTGAAATCATTTATGAGTTCCAGAAGTTTTCTGGTGGAATTCTTAGGGTCTTCTAAATAATCATGTCATCAGCAAATAGGGATAGTTTGATCTCTTCTTTTCCTATTCGTATTTCTCTAATTTCTTTGGTCTGTCTAATTGCTCTGGCTAGAGTTTCAAGAACAATGTTGAATAGTAGTGGCAAAAGAGAGCATCCCTGCTTTGTTCCAGTTCTCAGGGGGAATGCTTTCAATTTTTCTCCATTTAGAATGATGTTAACTCTGGGCTTAGCATAGATAGCCTTTACAATGTTAAGGAATGTCCCCACTATCCCTATTTTTTCTAGTGTTTTGAGCATGAAGGGGTGCTGTATTTTATCAGATGCTTTCTCTGCATCTATTGAAATAATCATGTGGTCAGGTTCCTAGAGACATATGAGCCACCCAAACTGAATCTGGAGGACATACACAACTTAAATAGATCAGTTTCAAGCAGTGAAATAGAAGAAGTCATCAAAAGCCTACCAACAAAGAAAAGTCCAGAACCGGATGGATTCACAGCTGAGTTCGACAAGACCTTCAATGAAGAGCTCATTCCAATACTCCTCAAAGTATTTCATGAAATAGAGGAGGAGAGAACCCTTCCAAACTCGTTCTATGAAGCTAATATCACCCTGATACCAAAACCAGAGAAGGACACATCGAGGAAAGAAAATTTCAGACCAATATCCCTAATGAACATAGATGCAAAAATTCTTAACAAAATTTTAGCGACTCGCATACAAAAGCATATTAAAAAGATAGTGCACCATGATGAAGTGGGTTTCATCCTGGGGATGCAAGGTTGGTTCAACATCCAGAAATCAATAAATGTAATTCATCACATCAACAGACTTAAAGTCAAGAACCACATGATTATTTCAGTTTTTTTTTTTTTTTTTTTTTTGAGGTGCTAGGGATTGAACCCAGGGCCTTGTGCTTACGAGGCAAGCACTCTACCAACTGAGCTATATCCCCAGCCCTATGTGTATTTTCTTTATTCCACACCATCTTCATGACTTTCCCTTTCCCAGGAAAAATAAAATCATCTTTCTACATGTCCTTCAGGTCTTAGCTGAGCAACCAATTGCTCAGGAAAACTTTCTGGCCCATACCAAATCTGGTCAGTTATTCTTCCAAGGTATTCTCATATTATCCTTTACTTCCTGCAATTGGTATGGAACAGACATTTATGTTTACCCTCCTTACTTAACTATTTCAAGCTTATTCATTGCACCCTAAAGTACTCCATTGCAAGTCTATCCGCCCATGTCTCTCATGGTTGAGTGACCTCTTCAAGAAACGAAGCTAGGTCATTCTGCTTTTATATCCTCAACACTTAGAGCTGTGTTTGGCATACAGTGAAGCTCAGTAATTAGTAATGAATAAGAAAATTCTGTGTACTAGATTTGGTATGAGAAACTATGCTTAGATTCATATTGAATTTTTTTTCATGACCAGTCCAAGTAGAATATAAATAGGTAATCTAAAAATTTTATTATCTCAAATATTGAAAATTTCAGTTTTGTGTCTCTTTCCATACAAATGGGTCCAAATGAACAAAATAATCTTTCATGATTCATAGATAATTGTCTTTTTTTAGTGTGAAAAGTAGGATTTATTCTAGTGGGAAGAGCCAGAGCTCTTACAGGGTGAGAGGGGACATGATAAGGGTTGCCTATAGTCATATTTTTAATATTCTTGCTTTCTGTTAAAACTGTTGTTATATGAACAGTTCTACCTCTCTTGGATCTTAATCTACAGCATGGTAATTGAAAAACAGCACCCTACATAAGACCAAGAGGCTACATACTGTCTACTCAGCATTGAGATGATATATATCTCAAGGATATTATATTCTGAGAGCCTAAACGTTATTCTGAAAATGCAAATCAATGTTTTTGGCTAAGGCATTATCATGCATAGAAGATTGGTGACCTTTAGTTCATTAGTAGATTCAAATATGCCCAAAGTCAGAAATTCATAAAATGAGAAAAGCAAACAGATATTTCATTTTGGAGTTATATTATCAAGGTGATAGAAAAAAAATTATTTCACTTTGAATAAGACCGTTTAGCTTTGGGCCTACCTGCTATATAGAATGGCCTTATCTGCCTCACATCTTCTAAGTCACTGAGTTTATGAAACACTGTGAAATTGTGTTCTCCTGTACTACCTTCTCAGAAGGAATTGCATTCTATGAAATTTAAAGGCAGTATTGTTATTTTCTATCCCTTGTGGCTTATAAAATGCCTTGAAAATAATGTGTTCTCAGTAAAAGCTGATTTTAAGAAAATGAAGAATTTAAATATATACTTTTACAGATGCAGGAATATCAACAACTATTTTACATGAGAGGAAAAATTAAACAGAATATATCTCAAGTAAGAGCAGAAAGGGCTGCTGTGTAATAGCTACATACTATTTTCTAGCCTCTCTTAAATACTTTCAATTTTTTTTTTCAATTTGAGCATTCATTTCTGAAAGGAAGTTGGGCGTTATATTACTGATTAGACATCTGAGGTTCAGAGAGGTTAAATGATCTTTTTCATAGCTCGTAGTGGAAGAACCCAGATTGAAAATCAAAATTACTGTTTCTAAACTCCATTTTTTTCTAATTTCAATTACTGATAGAGGTAGGATTTTGAGGAAAATGAGAATATTCTCTACAATTTCATCTTAAAGATCTATACCCACTTATTTTTCCAAAAAGCAGGTACACCACACATTAGCTCTCCAGAGGTAAGGATCATTTTAATCACTACTCAACAGAAAAAAAAAAAAAAAAAAGATGAATCACACTGCACTGTTTGGTCAGAAATCAGAGGATCAATCAGGTTCCTTGCTGATACACATTTCCTTGATGCATATGTAATATCAATCAAAATCTCTCTTGATGACTCAGTGGGAAAAAATCAGCAGGCACGTCTTCAACATTCAGCAGGAAGCCTAGTTTCTCGCCTGTTCCAAGCTTTACTTGAGAAGGAAGAAGTTTGCAGAAGAGCACAGATTATTCCTACTAACTTGCTACTAAACAAACCCTAGCTGGGCTCACACTGCACTTCCTGTACTCATTCTGATACCTTGCACTCCCACATAACTCCACAAATTCAGATAAGTCCATTTTAAAACATATGAAACATTCTAAAACATTCAGTCTTCATGCACTGCATAAACTGTGAAGGATATTTTATTCTGTAAAAATTAATAATGGGTAACTTATTGCTACCCTTTAAGATGACCTTAAAATTCCTTTCTCACTCTAAACAATGTGCAGAAATTAAATGTTTAAAGTACCAACATGCTCAGTGGTCCAGGTGGAACACAGCTCCATTTCCTTTTCCTGCTCTTTGGGTCTCCGACCATAGGCAATGCTATGAGAAGTCATTGAACCCTTTCATCCAGGCTGAGATCTGTTATTTCATCACTGGAAACCCATGAGCATCCTCCAATATTAAAGATGATGATGATGATGATGATGATGATGATGATGATGATGATACTACTAAAGCAGACATCAGGTTTTGTATATCCACCTGAATAGTACTTTCCTTCAACACTCAACTTTAACTTTGCATCCTCTATGAACACACATTCTAGATTAAAAGGGATTTCTAGCTTATTTTTGTACTATCTAGTGGCAATTTAGCAGAGGAAGTTACTCATATTAGGGATTTTGTAAATAATTGTCAAGTACTTTAATATGGGACAACTCCTATTTCCTAGAGCCATAACTCCTTCTGTGCCCCTTATTTTGCATTTACAAATATTCACAAAAATATTTGTAAAAATAATTTGCCTTTATCTGTTTCAGCATTGGCAGCACTGAACAACCTATATTTGCTTAGATATTGTACTCCTCCTATACTGTTGGATCTTACCTGACTGATGATTTAAATGTACTTATGGACTTTGTGACTTTGTAGTAATTACAGCAAGTTCTTTGAATCTCAAGTTCTTTATTACTACTGGGGCTCTTTCTACTTTAATTCTCTATATTATTATTGCTTTTAATCAATAGAAGTTAGTAACAAATATCTCATGAATTTCTACCATGAAAAGTATGATATCATTCCTTCATATGGCTCATATTAGGTGCCAGATAGTGTTTATCTATCTATCAATCTGTCTATCTGTCATCATTAACTTTAAACAACTGGGATCAGGTTTCTCAGACTTTCAGACTCAGATTGACATATCATCAACCCCTCCTCCTGTTTTTCAGACATTTGGACTTGTACTAAATTGTACCTCTTGCTTTCCTGCTCCTCCATCTGGCTGATGGCAGATTATGGGATTTCTTTGATGCCACAATCACATGATGCAAGGTTTTAAGTAAACCTTTCCATTCATTCACTTCATATGGTCTGTTTCTCTGGAGAACTTCAATATACTATATACTATTTATTATCCATCTATATTGACAAGATGGTTTTTCTTGTCTTACTGCCTATAGGTAACTATTACTATTTTTTTAAATTAGAAAACTGAGGTACATAGAGATAAAATAACTCCTGTGAGGTCTTACACAGATGGTAGCAGAACCAAGATTATAAATTTAGGTAATATGCATCCAAATGCATGCCCTTAATCACTCTACTGTCTCTCTTTGGACTATGTGTTTATGCAAATTTTATAGATAATCCCTATAATAATTTATAATATTGTTATTACTATCTCCTTTTTATCAACAAGGAAGCAGACTCAGAATTTAGGCAACTTTTGATTAAATCTCATTTTCAATAACCATCTAGAGTCAGAATTTGCCTGATTACATCTTTTAATTCCATGTTCAATATGCTTTGTACCTTATAACGTAATTTAATTATTTACCATTTCTTTGATATCCTTTCATTTGCTTCTTTCAACTGGATTTTAAATGTCTATGGACAAGTTATACATGTAATATTTGCATGTCTTCATCAATATTTATCATAATTCCTGGAATATTATCCTTTTAGTTAATATTGTGAGGCTTACAAAAGTAGTTATTAACCTGTGTTTGTCAAAGAGCTAGAATATGAATGAGGTATAAAGATAAAGATATGGGCTATGCCAAGAGAATTTTAAATAAAATGTAACAAGAGATTCAAAGAAAATTTATTGCTTTGGGTTATTATTCACCTAGCATGAAATTGAGAAATAATTTGGTCTTGTGGGTAAAACACAAGAAAGTTAAGAATTTTGAGTTCTTTGCTTTAAATACTACTTTATATGACTTTCTTCACATAACTTCTCAGTCTATGAAATGTGATTCATTTAAATGTTGTCAAAAAGAGGAATCAAATTTTCCACTGAGCAACCCATATAAAAATGTATTACATAAATATCCATTACTTGTGAGAAGCTTAAGTCATCTAACTCTGATGCTCAAAGTATGTCCATAAACCAGCTCAGCATTACCTTGGAGCTTGTTAGAAATACAGAATCTTTGGCCTTTTCCCAGACCTCTAGAATCAGAATCTGCAATTCAGACAAAATCACCATGTAATTCACATGCACATTAATGTTTGAGAAGCCTGGTATAAGTAACATGCAAGATCATTTATACTTGTTTTAATCAACTTTTCCAATCTCCCAAACTCTACACACCTCCATCAATTTATTCAATCTTTGTTTCTTAGCATATATTTGATTTTATCAATCATTTTTTATTGTGATAAGAACACAACATAAATACATTGAAGCTAAGTCTATGTAATATTCTTATTTTATATTCCCCTAGTGAAGTTCATATAGTACTTTAATGAGTTTTTAAAAATTAATTTGTTTAAACTCATTAATTCACTACGTGATATTGGGCATTATAATTCATCCTTGTTGAACTCAATTTGGAAAGTCAATAAGGAGAGTGAGTTAAAGGATTTCTGAGGTCACATTTGGTCTTTGTGTGGTTATCATATTTTCTATTACAAATACCAAGGCATAATATCTGACACATGAATACTATAGTATCCTCAAATTCAGAAGCATTATAGAATGTCACATCACATGGAAGGGTGGTCAAAATTAGCATATATTCTAGATTGCTCTAAAACTTGACTATGATTTATTTGTATCAATGGAAATCCCCAACTGATATGAATAGCTGTTATATAAACAGATATATAAATACATTTTTTTCATAAAATTATGATTTTGGCCTATGTAACTATTTTGTATTCTAGTTCAGTCTAATAGAAAAGCCAATTTAGTCTTTATATAAAATGTTGATTTAAATAATCTTTAGAACCACTGAAATGTCCACTATCTCATGACATTTATAGTGAACTACATAATAAGCTAAATTATGTGCTGAGCACAATCGCAGACTCCTTACTAGAAGCAGAGCCCTAGTCCATGAACTATTCCTCAGTGACCCCCAACCAAAACACCATTTCTTTCTTCATGCTCCTCAATGTCAAGTAAGTGTTGGTGATTGTTCAAAGTCAACTTATTGTTACTTCTCCCCAGAGTCAAATCTACCACATAAAAACAATGAAACAAACTAACAACAACCCATGAATACTTCCTGTATTTTTTCTTCCATCATAACTTCACCCAATATTCAAAGGCCTATGCCAGAACTTAGAGTGATGATAACTGGACAAGGCCTGGCATTCAGCAGGTAAGATACCTTGCGAAGGAAGATGTGCACCAGCCTCCAAGTTTATGTTGTCTATGCTGCTCAGCCTGAATCTTTGTTTCTGCTTAACTAAGTATTAATACGTTTGGTAACTGTAAGGCCAGTTGCTATGTCTACCTGGCTCCAAAACATGTTATTTTTGAGCTAAACTATACTTTCTATAAATAAAACTGGATTTGAAATAATCTTTAAATAGCTCAATCTCTTCATGCCTTGATGCTCAAGGTGATCACAAATACCTAGAAAGGGCATCTCAGAACTAACAATAATAGAAAATAAATGGCAAATTCTTATGGAATATTAGTTGAAAAAATATGACATTAATGTTGTGGTTATATTAAAATGTATATGCAAGCAAAAACTGTTTTCTTTGGATGGCATCAGAACGTGTTTTATATTTTTGTTTTAAAAGCTTTTAAACATTTCTATTGGAATGAGGTTTTAAATAAAAATATAGGAAGTTAATGTTGCAATACATACTAAATGAATGACATGAAAGGTCTAGGAAACATTTACTATAATAGAATGAGTTGAAGTTTGGGTAATGTGCTTACAACTTAGTTCAAACATTATGTGTGACTTCTCACTTACCTACTATCTCTCAATCTGCTTTGGTTTCCTTATTTGAAGAATGGGATTAAAGCATTGCATGTATTTTACAGAATAAAATGACATAATTGATGTTCACCAATTTGCAGAAAGTGATGTATATATAATGGGTGCTTGATAAATGGCACATGATGTTCTTATCATAACTGCCATAGTCATTGTCCATAGTGCCACTCCCAGTAGGCTACAGCAAAGGTCTCCAGGGGAAGTTTGGGTTTGAGAAATAAAGACGGGTTATGCAAGATTACATTTGGTCAGTCAAAGCACCCAACCTAGAAAATCACTTTTGCTTCACTTTATAATTTCTCTTTGCTTCTTAATCTCTTTTTCTCCCTTCTTTCATTTTTACCCACTGCCATGGCCTCTTTCACTCTCTTACACTGAATAATTTTGAGTAGAAAAGAACTTTTGATATTTCTCAGAATGATATCCCACCTATCATTCATTCTTGTCACAGTATTGGTTTAGTGTATCAAAATTCCCTCCTCCTATTCAGAGTTTTAGTTTAAATTTGTACAAGTCACATACCAAGTATAAAAAGCACATGGAAGAGATGCTTGAATTGAAGAAATGTGTGCATGGATAGAACTCCAGCACAGAGTTTTCAAAATAAGGTGGAACTGGAGGTGTGGAATTGCTTATTATTGAGAAAGATAGATTTTTATATGACCGATGATAATATCCTTGAATTATGAATACCTATGAGATTGAACATTGTTTCAATGTTATCTGGCTTTCAAATTAGAGAAGATATAATTTTTGTTTTTTAAAAATACAGTGGAACAGTGGGCATTATCAAAGAGACGTGTCTGTAAGCAAATTATGTATTAATTAGTTATGCTTTAAATGTGAAAATAATTTTAATAAACAGTAGCAATGAAGAAATAGAGACATTTAAATATTCATATCTGGGAACAAGAGCAACATTCACCAAAAAGCAGTATTTTCTAAGATGCTACCTTTCACGCAACAAAAAAGACAAGTAGTTCTCATGGAAATGACACAATCATATACCTATACATACAAAAGGAAACTGACTTTTATTCAGAAGTTTAACCTCAATGGAAGTAGGTGTTGGTTAATTATGGAAATAAATATCACAAGAAAAAGTCTGCAATATTTTTTTCTGTGAGTTGGACTGTGATCACCTCATTTTCACAGGAGATGGGTGCTATTTCTTATTTTTGGGCCCAGTATCAAGCTTACTTTCATTTTTCTCCCTTAAGTCAAATGAATTGCTTTTCCTTTTTCTTCTTTTAGTAAAACTGCTCATTTTTTTGAAGGGGAAATGTGTACATGTGTAGATCTTCCTAATAACTGAACACAATCTGGTCTCCAACACTATGCTAGGTGATGTATATTTGTTTATTCTTAAGGAAATCCTAGAAAGCCATATAACTTATGATGTTGTCAGATTTAGATTAGATAATGCATGCATGCTCCAAGTACTTTTTAATTTATTGGTTCATTTTTAGTTACACATGACAGTAGAATCTATTTTGATATAATTGTATAAGCAGGGAATATATCTTTTTCTAATTAGGATCCCATTCTTTTAGATACACATGATGGTGGGATTCACTGTGACCTTTCAATATATGCACATAGGAAAATTATATCAGATTCATTCGACTGTCTTTCCTTTTCCTATCTCCTCTCCCTTCACTCCATTCCACTTTGTCTGATCCACTAAACTTGCATTCTTCCCCTACCCACCATTATTGTGATTTAGCTTCCACATATCAAAGAAAACATTAAATTTTTGCTCCAATTTTTTCACTATGTAGATAAGAAAAATGATTCATACTGGTGAAATAACAGAGATGACCCTGATTTGAAGTCGTTTTATCTTCTGGTTGGGCAAGAATTTGCCTATTATAATAAAGCAAATTGATTTGGCTCTTTTAGCATCAGGTTTTCCAAATATTCATAAATAAATCATACTGGAAATTTCAAATTATAAAAATATAATTTTCTCCACTTTGAATTATTTGAAAAAGTATCCTAGACATGTAATACTTAAAGAATATAAAGAACTATAAATGTTGTGTTTTAATTTCTTGTCTTTTTAGTATCTCATACATTGAAGAAAGATATACTTAGTAACAACATGGATTTTTTTCCTACTTGATTCCTACACAATTTCTTTGGGTATAATTAATATGTATCATATATGATATTACTTTGGGTATAATTAATGTATATATTATTATATATAATATGTTGTATATTATACATATATGATATGGAATTTTAAAAATATGAATCTATATATATATATATATATATATATATATATATATATATATATATATATAAATAAACCAGGTAAAGGCTAAATTGTTACCATAATGTACAAGTTTCCTATGATTACAGTAATAAATTTTCATAAATGTAATGCCATAAAACAGAACAAAGTCATTCTCTTGCAGTTTTAGAGGTTAAAAAAATGTAAAATAAAAGTTTAGCAGGGGTCTGTTCTCTCTGAACTTTTCAGGGGGACAGTCTTGTTCCTTATCTTCCCCTGCTTCAAGAGGCTACCTGTATTCATTGGTGCATGGCCCCTTTCTCCATCTTCTAAACAAACCACTTCAAATCTCTATTGCCATTGACCAATGTCCTTCTTCTATAGTTGACCTCCTTGTCTTCCTATAGCAAGGAACTTTGTAATCATATTGGGTCCACCTGCTAATCCAGAGTAATTTTTCTGATTTAAGATTCTTACATGAAATGAACTGATTATAACAAGTTACAATAGAAACAGACATGTTTTCCCATGAAATAGATGCTAAGGTTTTGAGATTTCTGTACTTGAGAATTATTAGGAAATATTCTTCAAGATAATATCTGGGAAAGGTGGTGAAGAGCAGGACTGAACAAGGACAGAAGTTAAACTTGTACAGAGTTGCAGCAGAGGCTCAGCCAATCCTACAAGACTTTGGGAACTGGCCCTTCAGATTCTAACTGAATCAAAGCAAAGTGGGGAGATCTTCGTTTATCCCACATTGACTAGCCACTGGATGCAGGGTGCTCCAAGTAAAGGGACATGACTTTGGGCATGTTTCCCTTGAGTAGAGAGAAACTCCTAGACTTCCAACCATCAGAAACCAAGCATCCAGAGATATCAGGAAAATAAGGATGTTAAGGGGAATCTGAATTGTGGATCATACTCTTCACTCCATTCAATGTATTTTCCTGCTTGGATTGTCTTTTCTTTATACAGAAATTCATCCCACCTGGGAATAGTTCCACAGTATTCTTGATGGTATATTTTCTTAGGTTCTATGTCAAAACTTTTAAAAAATTTCTCATGCTTCTGCCCGAACCATCAACAAAGTCATTTCCTAATGTTCAAGATTCCATCTTCACCTTGGATCACCGGCTTTTTTAATCAAGTGAGCAGGCACACCAGCATTATCCTTTCTTACTGAGCCATTCATTGCTACCTAGACTGTTTTTCTTCCACCATGCAGCCTTCAGTATAACCTGAGGTACATTCACTCTCCTTCTTTTAAGTGCCATCATCTGGACTTCATTACTTGGGAGTACTTTGACTTCCATTACTATTAAGAAACTCCTATTTGTCAAAGAATTTCCCACCATCTGCCTACCTTATGGGGGAAAGTCACCAATGAACTTCTCAGTAATTCTGGTTCCACATTACCTAAGAAATTCCTCGCTGCTTGGTAAAAGGACTGTCTTCTATGCCTCCTTTGCTGTCTGCTAGATTATGTACCATACTGTCTCTAGTATGTCTATGGCTTGGGTCATTTGATAATTTTTTTTAAAAAAATTACACCTTTATTTTATTTATTTATTTTTATGTGGTTCTCAGGAGTGAACCCAGTGCCTCACATATGCTAGGCAAGTGCTCTGCTGCTGAGCCACAACCTCAGCCCCTGACAATTTGTATTTTTTTGCACTATCTCTTGTAAAAGTTTGCCACTCCTACTTCACTTACCTTTACTCAAAGTTTCCAAGAGTGTTCCCAGCTTCTTAGACCTTTGAAGGTCCCTCAAAATCCCTGCCTGATGGTTAAATCTCACATCATGGGAGGCTACTCCCATATAATAGGTATTGCTAGATAAGCTTTCCTTTTGATTAAAGTAATACTTCATTCTTCATCTGAGCATGGCATCCTCTATCCATTCAGTTTCCTTGTAATGGTTAATTTGAACTGTTAATTTGATTGAATTAAGATATGTCTAAGATTAAAAGGCTTCTTGGTGTGTCGGTGAGGATGTGTCTAGGAATGACTGGCATATGGGATAAGGAACTGAAGTGGAGACTCTCCCTAAGTGTGGGCAGCACTGTCCAATAGGATGGTGGCTTGGATGGAATAAAAATTGGAAGAACAAGGAAACAGCAGCAGATTCAACCTCCATTCTTTAACGGATTCTTGATTATTGCTGCAATTATGGCAGGACACCAGACTCTTCCTCCTTCACTCTTCCAAAGTGAACTTTACCAGTGATTCTCCAGGGAATTTTCAGAAGCCTTCCATCTGGGACTGGGGTAGCATTGTTGATCCTTCTTGTTCTGGGACTTCAGACTCTTGGCCTGCGCAGTGATTTGTTCCTCCAGCTCTCCAGCCTGCAGAAAGCCACTGTGGACCTTCCAACTTCTGGTCTTGTTAAGTCAATCTAATAAATCCCCTTTTTATAATCATACCTCCTGTTGATTCTGTTCCTCTAGAGAACTCTAACAAATATACTCCTGATTTTATTACCACATGTGGGTTAAAGCATTTAGCTTCTTAGGAGTATAAACACTTCCGTCCTGTAGACACACCACCTGTCTGGTCAGACCACATCTTGGTTTGATCCTAAGTACTGATTTTGTAGCCCTAATGGGTCCTGAAGTGAATGCTTATTCTGAAAATTAAGGATCACTACCTCATCTTTAAGCAATGTAAGAGTGCCAGCCATTAACAGATGGGATGGACCATTTATACAGGCCCAATAGTTTCAGTAGAATATGAGGATTCAATGTTTACAAGTGTATAAGCCTGGACATGCTCATTCCATGTTTCATAATCTCAATTCTTCCTATTTAAGTTCTTCAACTTGATATAACACACTTTCTGGTTTTGAGAATTTTATAATTTTTGCAGTTCCATGACCCACATAATTAAATCCTGGACCAAATCCTCAATTTTTTTCTGCCCTCCAGGTGCAAGAGATGAATTATTTTTATGTTGCCAGGGAGGCTCTCTGGCTTTCAGTTTGCCCTTAATTGGTCATTTAAAGTTGCTAGTCTTTTATTATCTTTTCCAATTCATAAGTAACACCCAGAAAGAGTTGTTTGATGGGATCTTGTCACATTTCCTCATAACAAAGTTAGAATACTGCAAGGGTGATAAGCACTCCATCTATTTCATCTCTGTCTACTAGAAGGTGAATATCTCCCAAACTCCACTTTAATGTCTGATTCCTAGGACTACTTCAAGTTCCAATTATTCCAGGAAACAGACTATTAAGTAGATAGGTGTGTGGAGGAGGTCTCTTGGGGAGGGCCTACAGGAATAACACCTGAGTGAGTTCTAGAAGCAGCACTGAGTAGAGGGAGAAATTGAACTAAAATGCAGTTGCAACAGAGACCTTAGCATATACTATCGGGAATTCTTGAGATGGAATAGCCCATCAAAGTTAACTTGAATTAAGGCAAAGAAGTTAGACCTTCCAATTTCCCATATCAAACAACTGTGAGCTTCCCTGGGAAGAAGCAAACTTACTCGAGACAGATGCACAAACTTGAGTAGAAACCCAATATTTTCTAGAGCATTTAGTTATGCATGATATAGGGTTCATTGTGATATATTATAAATGCATATAGCAATTTGCTGCATTTTGACCCCAGTACCTCCCCTTTTCCTCTTCTTAATCACCAGAATATTAGAATAATGCCAAGGTATTAAGAACTCCATCTATCTCATCTCTGTCTACTAGAGGGTGAATATCACCCAAACTCCAGTTTAAAGTCTGATAACTAGGACTACTTCAAGTTCCAGTTATTCCAGGAAACAGACTATTTAACAGATATGATGATCTCTTTTCATTATTGGCCCATTGTTTTTTCCAAATTTGTACATTACGTGTAACCGTAATTCATGGTGACCTGTTCATACATGCACATACTATAATTTGATTTTATTCAGCAGTTGCCCCCTCTTCTTGTCTCCTCCCTCTCCCTTAATACTTATCTTTCCAGTTAACATTTTTACACTTTGTAACCAAGTGAAGAGAATGTTTAATATAACTTTAGTTCCATTTCATTTCTTCCTTTACACTGTAATCACATTCTTTTAAGAGAGATAGAGAGAGAGAGAGTGTGTGTGTGTGTGTGTGTGTGTGTGTGTTTGTTCATATAGTTTTACTTTCTGGATTGAATACTGACATTATTGCAACTACCAAAATGGAATAAAATTATATTCATGTTTTGAGTGATAGTAAAGTTTTTTTTGAATGGTTTTATTATTTTTTCCAAAATACCTTAGAACAACAAGTCAGTTGAGGTATACTACATATCAGACTGACAAAGAAACTAAACCTTTGGTATGTGCCAATATTGAATTAATAGTTGATATTCTGAGTGATTTTTCTAGATGAAGAAGCAAGGAAAATTAAGATAAGGACATGGAAGGAAATGGCATAAGGTAGTGAAGAAGAAATTGATATCAAGTTCCACAAATATAAAACTTATATTCTGCCATTAGAAGAGATACCCCAATCTAGGGAAGAGATATTTAGGCAAGATATTCTGCCAGGAATGGGGCTCTATTTTTAACAATGAGAAAGAAAAGGTAACTAGGTTGTTGTGAATTGATAAAGTACTAGCTTAGAGGAAAACTTCAAGAGCTACTTCCTTTTTATAAAATAGGGATGTCTTCATAGGATTTTCACAGTACCTGTATTAAATAGTTGTACAAAGCCAAAATGTTTTCTATAAATAGATCCAGCTTCAACACAAAGTACCAACAAGGTAGTAACAAAAAAACAAAGATATGAAGCCAGAAGAACTCAAATTCTAGCTTTCCTAGTAGCTGACCTGTAATGTGGGGCAAGAAGAAAAGCAAATCTGGATGAGTCACCTCATCTTTGCAATGGAATGAAAAGGAAAATGGGAGGCCCAGGAGTACCCCTAAGAGCCCAGGAGACTGTGGGTGTGAAACTGCCTTAGAAGCTACCTATCTCCCACCTGTGTGGGAGATACTGTGTGGCGGTGCTATCAAATATGCTCTGGACTGCTGGGGTTGCAACCTTTTGGAAGAGGCTCTGAATTAAATACAGTCTGGCAAAGGGGAATTGAAGAATTTCAAGCAGAAAGGTTATGTTACACAGAAAGTGGGGAGACACTTTAAAAAATATTCACTGTGGTCTGAAAATTCATTCTGTGCAATTTTTTTTCTGTATTTGTTATTATTCTGATGATTTCATAATGGTTAATAATAATTACAAAGCTTTGTGTAAAGAAGAGCCATTTCATGTTGTTATACTGCAATAGATATGCTTTAGACCAAAGTAGCTGAAAGCATTAATGCAATAAAATATAATTATGCAGCTGAATTATCCCTTGAATTATTGATGCAATATTGACTCATTTAGTATCTCTCATAACCAATGGGCAGAATATATACTTACAGGTTAATATGCCCTAGCAAGTGAAGAAATGCCAGCAGTTGAAACCATAAATTTGGTAATTTTATCACCCCATGTCTTATTAAAATCCATTAGATTCCTTCAGAGGCACAAGGTCAAAGGAGGAAAAAAAAAGGTGTTTTGCACTAGTTTAAACAAGTTTAAATGGAAACAAAACAATGCCAATTATATAACATCTGTCATTTTAATTACCAACATCCATTTTCTATTAATTCTCCTTACTACAGAGATGTGGTTAAAAAACAGAAACTGTTAATAGTTCATGGACTCTTTGGCCCCAATTATCTGTCTACTCATGAACTGTCTTTGTTTTTGCTGGAAAATTTGCTGCATTTATCATATGTCTAACACATGTAAACTCAGAAGTGAATTTAAATATCAATGAGCCCTAGGATAATGTTCTATATACAGTAAAAAATTGGTAACCAATTTTCATGTGGTACTGGAATAGAATCCAGACATTTGTGCATGCTAGCCAAATACTGTATCACTGAGATACATTATCAGCTCTTTTTGTCTTTGAGACAGGTTTTCTGTAATTTTCCCAGGCTGGCCTCGAACTTGTGATCCTTCTGACCAGTCCATCAAGTAAGGGATTACAGGCATGCACCACTATACTCAGAAGTAAATTAATTTTTAACTACAGAAACCATCTATTTTTATTCTTTAAACTATACATGTGTTACCTATTTAAATATGTCTTTCTTCATAGCTATTTAGCAACTTGAGAAACCATGCTCTAAGTTCTTTGTGAATGTCCTGGAGTTTCAGAAAATAAACTCTTTGGAGATAAATATGTACAAAAATTACTTAAAGGATTAAATATCAATTACTAAATTAATGCAAAATGTTACCTCCAGCCTATCAGTAATCTAAATATCAAAGCAAATATGATTTTTACAACATATCTAAATGTGATAACTATTGTCACAAAGAACAGCAGTGATTATCCTCAGTCTTTTTGACCAAACATTCTTGGGATAAGTTTTCACATAATGAGGTTCCCAGACTTGGTAGATTTCCACTAAAATGTTGAAATTTACTGAACTTCCAGGTAATTACTTGGAGCAAACAAGGGCCTTTAGAGTTCTTAAACTCAGTTGGACAAGTGTTGGTGTTTCTAACAATTCAAGTGAATGTCTTAAAACTTTCAGTTTTTTGTTGTTGTTGTTTTTGTTTTTTAAGGACTTGTTCTTTTTGTTACATTTTTAAAAAGGAATCACAACTTGACTGGTCCTTACTGCCTAAGAGACTATAAAGGAAAAAAACAGAAAAAACAGATAAATTACTTCTCCCCCTTTGTCTCCTCAGGTTAAGTATTCTGCATTTCATTGAATAACGCCTTAAAATAGGAGAGTTGGGGCACAAATAAACTGAAAACAAGGTTTTATTGTAGAGGAAAACACAATTGTTTAATTTCATTTTTATCTAGTAAGTCCTTACCAGTATCAAAAGGGTCTTCAATAATGCTTGTTAGGATGCACTGAGACTGAGAATTATGCACTGCTGGGAATATGCAGTATGTAATGTGATAGAAGAAATCCATCTTGTCCTGAGTCATTCTGGAGAATGTGAACAGCAACATCTGAGTCTGAGGGTTAATGAAGACTGTATGCAGCTTATGTGTCTCTGCTGTGTGTAGAAATGTACTTCAGGAGTCAAGGGTTCAGTTCGGTGGCAGAGCACACATACAAAGCCCTGGTTTCAATAGCATCTCCCCAGAAATACACTTTTAATCTAGAGGATTTACCCTAACATCATTATATAGGTAACAGAGTCACTGATTTCAAATTGGGAAAATCCATTTCCCTTTATCTCTCTCTTCTCTCCTGCATCCCTACTCCACATCCATTGGAAAGTCAAGTTTATTTAGATCCCTGGAGCACCCTGGAGTTTCTGTTGCTACTTTATCTGTGCTTCCTCTTTATCTAGTATCTACCTTTACTTATCACACACTATTTGTGACAAGCTTATCAATCTCAGCAGACTGTTTGAAAACAGGGGACTCTTTCTTAGTTTTGCATCTCTAGCATCAAATATGATTCATGGTATACAGATATTAATTTGCTATTATTAAAGGATTGATAAAAATTTGTTGAAAATTTTTATCCCACTGCACCTCAAACAAAACGAGTAGGGTTAATCCATTTTAGAGGCTATATTTCTTAAGTTTTGTGTAACAGGAAGGAAAGGAGAGTCAGGAAAGGGGCATGTATCAAGAGAAAGAAGGAAACAAGGGAGTTTGCCTCAGGAACCTTGGGCTAGAGAACCCTCTGGCTAAAATGTTATTCCTCTGATCTCCACATATTTGGGTGGATTTTGTCATTTAGATCTCAGTTTATCTTTTAAGTACACAGTGTCATCACTTTGTCATCAATTTATCATGTCACCTTATTCTAATTCTCTGCATGGTGTTAATCATAGTCTGATTATTTTTTATTCCCTGTTCAGTGAAATGTTTATTCAGTGCCTGTCTACACTCCCACTAAAATGGTAGGATCCATAAAATGCCACTGTTAACTACTCATATCTGTGAGTATCTAAAACAATGTGTAGCTCATAGCACATGTTTAGTAAATTTTTACCAAATGAGTTGATTTAAAAAGCAAATTATAAAATTTGGTAGTTTTTGCTAATAATGTATTCCTTTTAAAATCTGTCATCTAAACACTACTTGAGAGTGCGATACAAATTTCTGAGAAAGGAATGGCAGAACTGGAAAGTGAATAGAATTTGTCTATCATGTTTGGAAATCTGGATGAGAAAAGAAGGGAACAAATTGATGAAGTTCAAATACATCTTTAGAACAAAGAATGGTAATACTTGAGGGGGATAATCAATGAAAACACATGAGGAAATTAATGGTAGATTGCTTCCCTGATAGCTGATTGGATACAATAGAAATGTGGGGAGACTCTTGGTAAAATCAATTGAACATTAAAGTCAATTTGATTTTGAAATTGGAAGTACAATATTCATATGATTTGTCTTTTCATTTGTATATATGTCAGAGAAAATGCTATCTGCGCACCTGTCCTGTTTCTTGTCTTCTGTGTGCCCAGTCTACATTTTGATCCTGTGGTGTGGAAGGTAGGATGGGGCAGACATGTTTACCACTTCTAGACTCAGTTTCCAAAAACTCCAAGAGATCCACACTTCTCCTCATTCAGATAATTCAGTAAATGACATGCTCCATTCCTGCCTCTGGAACTGCCACCCCTATGATTTCATGAAGACTAGTGGTCAAGGTGCTCTGGTTTGATCCAGGAATGGAAATAGGACTCAAATTGGACAAACTGATTGGCCTACTGTAGGATTGTTTCATGTGGAAACAAGAGAAGTGTTTCAGGACCTGCATAGAAAGGGTGACATTGGAAGGTTGAAGGTAGCCTCCGAGAGACTGAAGCAGGCAGGCAGAGGAATGCTAAGATGGGGATGTTGTACACATTTGAATCTTTGATTTCATACATCTCAGAGGTCCAGCTAAACCCCTGCATTTCTCCACAATTTTCAGATGCCTTATTACTCTATTCTAGTCTATTCTTTTCTGCATGGAATATTTGGATTTCCATTACTTAAAAATCAAGAATTCATGCATAAAACTGAGGCTGAGTAGGATTACATTTTTTCAACATTTTATTCTGTTTAGTTATGATACAGCACCAGGATGTACCCTGACATAATCACCAAAGCATGTAACACAATCCATTCCAACTCAGTCCCCAGCACTCACCCCCAGGCCCCTGCTCCCCTCTCTCCACTCCACCTGTCCCTCTTCAATCCATTTACTTTTTTTTAATGAGAGTCTATGGATACACTCGATGCTGGGACCCATACATGAAAAGGCTAGCCACTGTTCCTTTTCCTGTCCCTTCTTCCTCCTCCTTGATCCTCTTCATCCACTCTACTGATGTTTCCTCTACTTTGATGAAATTCCCTCTCTCCACTTTTTTCCCTCTTTTTTAAACCCCCCAACCTATTTTGGATTAGCTTCTGCATACCAGAGAAAACATTTGACCTTTAACTTTAGGACTGGCTTATTTCGCTTAGCATAGGAGTCTTCATTCCCACACACTTACTAGCAAAGCTCATAATTTATTCTTCTTTATAACTGAATAATACTCCATCATGTATACATACCACATTTTCTTTATCCATTAGTCTATTGATGTGCACCTAGGTTGGTTCCTTAGCTTGGCTACTGTGAATTATGCTTCTGTAAACATTGATGTGGCTTTATCACCATAGTAGGCCGATTTTAAATCTTGTAGATATATACTGAGGAGAATTGCTGCGTCATATGGTGGTTCCATTTCCAGTTTTTTGAGGAATCCGTATACTGCTTTCCAGAATGGTTGCACTAATTTTCAGCCCTACCAACAATGTCTAAGTGTATGTTTTTCCCCAGAGAACATTCATCTTTGCCAACATTTGTTATGTGTATTCTTGATAACTGCCATTCTGACTGGAGTGAGATGAAAACTCAATGTAGTTTTAATTTGCATTCCCCTAATTGCTGATATGTTTAACAACATTTCATATATTTGTTGACCATTTCTATTTCTTTTGGGATGTGTCTGCTTAGGTTTTTTGGTCCATTTACTGATTAAGTAGGTTTCCATTTTAACAAATAAAATTATTTAAAATTTATAAAAACATTAAAATAGCACTTGTTTATTCACATGAGTAAACTTGAACCATAAAGCATCACTACCCATTGTAGGATATAGTTGTTTAAAAAGGAGAAATTTGCTAGGATATAGCTGTTTAAAAAGGAGAAATTAGAAATTAGAAATTAAACAACTATATCCTAAAATGGGTAGTCCATTTGCTATGGAACAGGAAAAATGAGAAACAATTGAAATTCACCAAATGATTAGGTTGGTATATATTAGAGCACTGTGCCCAGACTCTAATGTTGGTATCAAGAATCAGGCACTTTGTTAAAATGCATATTTGTATTTAGGTTTCAGGTAGAGACTGCGGTTCTGTAATGCTTTCAAATGATGCTATGGCCTGTCTGCTACCACTGAGTAGTAAGGATCTCCTGGATTATGATCTCATGTGGTTGTTCCTTCCCTGTGTATGACTTTGAATAGACAATCAGAGTAGCTGCAAATCTTTTCTCAAAACTCTGGTGGTGCTCAATGTGTTTTTCTGAACAGCACCTTTTGCATTACCTGTGGTCTTGTTTGGAGTGCAAATTGGATCTATACGCTGATGTATTGAATTGAAAATTTGGGGAGGGAGGTCCAGCACAGTTTTTGTTACCACTATGGGCAACTATTATGTTCTTCAATGTTTAAGAACTCTATGGAAGGAATCTATGGGATTGAGACTGACAAAGTATGTTTGATTCAATATCATGTTCATCATCATTAGAAGTATGTTAAAACTAAGGAAGAGTCACGGGGCAAATCAAAGACTCCAAGAAAGCTGAATCATCTTGAATCCTGTTTTAACCCTTCATGTGTTTACTTTCAGAGAAGGCATGTGTGTGGCGGGGTTTGGGCAGGACAGTCTGGTAGGAGGGCTGGCAGTGCTGTGGTACCATGGAGGAGCAATGTTTCTGTGTTAGCTCCATATGCAAACTGCAGCCTCTCCAAACAGCAATTTCTTCACATAAAAATGGGAATTACTAATTTTTTTATACCAGAGAAATGAGGAAAATTTGATGATTTATATATTGCACTTTGAGAGCTCTAAACACATAGGAACTACTTAGTAGTTGCTATTTGTATAAAGAGATATTTTAGTCAATTCTGAAGAGTTTATTTGTTGAGGAAGGGAAAATTTATTAGAGGGAGATAAAAATAATTTCAGAACAAAAATGTTCATAAAAATGGGCAACGAGGACATAAGTGATTTTGAGAAGGGCCCTGTGCAATAGAGAAGCTGAGCTCAGAAGTACATGCACGATTATAATCATTGTTGTCTTCTGTATCCCCTTTCCTCACTGTTAGTACTCCTGGTTAGTATGAATAGATGCATTTTAATGACCAACACTCAGATATGAATTCATTTTGAGTTTTGACACTAGAATAAGCTTCTTTTAAAAAGAGTCTATTATTTATTTTTGATGGATGTACTTGAACTGGATCAATGCAGTGGAGAAGAAACTCAAGAGGAGAGCATAGCAGAAGAAAAGATGTTCACAAGGCATATGCTTGCCTGCCTATTACTACTCTCTTTTGTGTCTAGTCCCAGCCTGGGGAAGCTGAAAGCAGAGTGAGTATCGTCATAAAACAGAGAAACCAAGGAAATGATTCATCTCCAGGAGACTTTGACCTAACCTGGACAATGCCACAAAGGAAAGGACTGAAAGGAAATGAAGATAAAGTAAGTAAGGGGCAGAAAGTGTGGAGAAAATTCTGTTTTGTATCTTGTGTTTTTGAATGATGATAACGTCTGTGAGCTTTCAGCTAAATTAAGCTTAATATGTCCTTTGTTCTCTCAAGTTACACTGTTCATGGTTCCCCCTCCCCACCTTGTCTATTTGTTGTCTATTCCAATTTAGTTTGTACAGAGTGGGATTAACACCCCATTTATGTCCCTCTCTGAAATGTTCATAAAGATAAACAGAGAGAGTCTTGAAAATGACCTTTTTTGAATCCCTTGATACTTTTCCCCAAATGAATGTTTTAGCATTTACAAATCACTTTCATTTTCTCTTTGCCTGCTGGAGAAGTTTGAATCTCGGTGGTAGTTTTTGTCTCCAAACACTGTGGTTTTTAAAGGATCAAATAAAGTTCATAGTGGCTTATCTCAATTTCCCTGGGATAACTCATATTTCAAAATGAGAAAGTCAGAATAAATCAACAGCAGTAGCAAGCAGTTACCGAGGTCTCTATTTGGGGCAGTTCTTGTCTCTACTGCAAAAAGAATTTAGAGTGTGGTCTCAAGGACTTGGGGGCATCAGCAGTCACAAGAGGTAATGGAGGTGATTGATAGGTGAATGGGTGTAATACAGCATCCAAGAAAGGCAAATCTGGGAAGAAACTGCAAGCTTATTGAATCATTTTTACCTTGGAATAATTATTACAAATTAGCAGATCATAATAGGGGAGGGGCAGAAACTGAAACCAGAATACCCTACATGAAGGCCATCCAAGGCTGCAGAGAGTAAGCAGGAAGTGGGAAGACCTTATGATTGTTTGGTGCTATTGTCAGTTATAATAACAAGAGTTTCCACAATTTATTGCTACCATGCTACCTAAACCTTAGAGTTATATACCATGATCCACACCACACGAGTTATATTTTTTAATGTTTTTTGTTGTTGTTTAGTAGTTGTAGACAAACAACGTACATTTATTTTGATTTTTTTTAATGCAGTGCTAAGGATCTAATCCAGTGCCTTACATGTGCTAGGCAAGGGTCCTGCCACTGAACTACAGCCCCAGCCCAAGTTATAATATTTTTATGCTCATTTTCAAGGTATGGTAACTATTGTTCAGAGGGGATTAAAGAAGTATGTTACTGACCCTTTGGAACCAGGTTTCAAAGCACATCTTTAAGTTCAATTGCTTAATAAAGACTATATTTGAAATACTAATAGTAGCTTTTTACAGTATTGTTTTTCTTCCATCTCTAACCAGCGAACACACACTACTGCCTGCTTTCCCCAGACCACAAAGCCTTACAGTATAGTGTTGCAGAGCAAGACCTTAGATTAGTCCGTTAATTTCTCAAACTATTTCCTAGTTTGCTAAATTGAGGTTTTGTGAGTGTGTGTGGTTTATAAGCTAGTTCTAAGGATTGAATAAGTTAAGGTGGCATGGCAGTGAAAGCATCAACTAATGGTGGAAGACAGCCTGCAATCCATCATTATTTTGGATCAGGTTACCAGAAGAACGTGGAGGGGTGGGGGGGTGGGGGTCGGGGGTGCCTATAATAAGATGATTCTTATTGTTTAGAGATGCCAATCTGGCCATCACTGGAAAGTAGTCATATTTATAAATAACTATTAATTATAATAAGAAACTGAAATGGAACACATGTTAAGGAAAGACTAAGTATTGAACTGATTAAACTTTTTATTGCTAAGGATAATTAAGGAATGGTCCATATGACAATGTCAACATGCTGGCACACGTAGTGGAGAGAATTAAATACTACATTTCTGCAATAGTGCAGTTCCATCACTTGCACACCACTGGCAGTGGTAATGTCCATCTCATTCCATTGGTAAGGAAACAGAGGAAAAAAGCAAATTTCCAAACTTTAAAAGTTACAATTAGGCCGGGCGTGGTGGCGCACGCCTGTAATCCAAGCGATTTGGGAGGTTGAGTCAGGAGGATCGTGAGTTCAAAGCCAGCCTCAGCAACTTAGCGAGGCCCTTAGCAACTCAGTGAGACCCTGTCTCTAAATAAAATACAAAATAGGGCTGGGGATGTGGCTCAGTGGTTGAGTGTCCCTGAGTTCAATCCCTGGTTCAAAAAAAAAAAAAAATTACAATTATATAACAACTCATCACTATAGAATGACCTTTTGCCTAACTCCAAAGTCTGTGTACATTTCCTATAACTCAATGTTGAGTTGAGACATTCCAGATTCCTGTAGACACATGGGCATCTCATCCAAGGTTTGGTATGTGATTAGCCATCTTCTTCTCAGGGGAGGTATCATTCATTTAAAATGAGAGAGTAATCTATTGAAGACTCAAAAAATAACTCGAAACTACCTTAAGATTTCATCTTACCCCAAATAGAATGTCTTTTATTAAGAATACAGGCAACAACAGGTGTTGGCGAGGATGTGGGAAAAAGGGTACACTCATGCATTGCTGGTGGGATTCCAAGTTGGTGCAGTCACTCTGGAAAGCAGTGTGGAGATTCCTTAGAAAACTTGGATTGGACCCACCATTTGACCCAGCTATCCCACTCCTTGCCCTATACCCAAAGGACTTAAAATCAGATTACTGCAGTGATTCAGCCACATCAATGTTCATAGCTGCCCAATTCACAATAGCTAGATTGTGGAACCAACCTAGATGCCCTTCAATAGATGAATGGATAAAGAAACTGTGATATATATGCACAATGGAATATTACTCAGCCATAAAGAAGAATAAAATTATGGCATTTGTAAGTAAATGGATGATGTTGGAGACTGTTATGCTAAGTGAGATTAGCCAGTCCCCAAAATCCAAGGGCCGAATGGTCTCTCTGATAAGTGAATGATGATGCATAATGCGGGGTGGAGTGGGGGGGGGCAAGAATGGAGGAAGGCTAGACAGCACAGAGGGAAGGGAGGGGTGGGGTCGGGGTAAGGGGGTAATAATAACAGAATGTGTGACAGACATGATTGCCCTGTGTACTTGTATGAATGCACAAATGGTGTGACTCTACTTTGTGTACAACCAGAGAAACAAAAGCTGTACTCCATTTGTGTTCAATGAATCAAAATTAAATAAAAATAATAAAAAAAACTCAAAAAAATCTCAATAATTAGAAAAACAGTTTCAATATGATGGATATTAACTTCATAATAAGATAAAATGCAGTTATACATATATTCTTATTTAATATCTAAGTTACAGTTAGATTGGTGGAGTAAGTAGCTCTAATGTTTGTACCAGAACTAGCAGCAATTGTACAATATGCTGACTATAGATAATAATGTAATGTATATCTCAAGCTAGAATAAAGGATTGTGAAAGTTTTCAATGTAAATAAATAAGCAAGCAAAGAGATTTGTTTAGCATGAATTAAGCATTATGCAATGTTTGTATATAGTAAAAAAATACATAATACCCCAATAATATATACATTTTTGGGTTATAAGTTAAAAATAAATTTTTAAAATGTGCATGTAAATTTAAAATGTGCACAGAGTACAAAGATTATCAACACCAAAAGCAAGACTGCTGAGAAACATAAGTGGTAGCACCCCTGCCGCGTGGACCATTTTATTCAATTTGCAGAAGATGAAACTGAGATGCCTCGGATTAGCTAATTTTATCAAAATGTCACTGGGATTGAACTCTGATATCTTCCTGACTCCAAACTCTACTTAGTTCTTATTACTCTTTTGGGTCAAATCATACTTAAACAGTAATTTTAAACTTAATACTGTGTAAATCAGAATTCTGATGAACCAGTTAATGCAAATCAATTACTAATAGAGAAGTTGGTATGAAGAGCAACCTTAAACAGGTGAGAAGTTTGGAAAACAACAAGAAATGAGAATTCTTTGGAAATAAAAATAGTTTTTCATTCCCTCAGAGCAAGTACCATTCTTTAAGATGTATCTGCAGACTGTAAATATATCCCTAGAATTTTATCCATATAAAATACTTTGAGAGGAAAAATGCCATATAGAAAGAAATATTTTCTATAGAAGAGGAAGAATATAGAGCCAGATTGATGACCTACAATAAAAGATGAGTTCTCCAAATAACAATGTATCAGCAGGTTCAATATTATATTCACAGAAAAATTCAAATTGTGAAGTCTAATAAGTTTTGAGAAACTTTTTGACCTGTTACACAAATAAGCATGTATGTGCTTATTTCAATTTTTGTCTTTTACAATGCAGATAGTGACTTTTAAACTTATCTGTGAAGTAATATTATGGAGCTCTCCCAATTAGCACTAATGATGGTAATGCGTAAAAATTAAATAATGAGAATTATATGTTGATTTTTATATATGTCATTAACTTGGTCATTATATATATATTCCTAATTATAAACAAGAACCATTCTAGTTATTATGAGTATGTAACTGTCTTCTGTTTTTCTACCTTGACACTACACATGATAGCCTTCAAGGATTCATGAACAGACTAGCGTATCAGTAGCACTCTTGTGTTCACAGAAGACTAGATGGGAGAGAGTAGATTCATAGATTAGATACACAAATATAAGATTAACTTTGGTCTTTTTCTCTCAAAACATGAACCTTCAGCAATTCTGAATTGCATACTTTTCCTGTCCTTTTCTGACACAAACCTACTCAGAATCTTGGTCTTATGTGTTCTAAGTGAAGTCTTTTGCAAAGGAATAAAAGGACCCAGCAGAAAGCTTCCACTTGATGGATAATGCTCTCTAGGGAGGAGACAAAGAAGAATGAAGAGAATGGCAAGACAGTACCAGAAAAGCAAACTCAGGTAAAAGCCTCTCATTTTAGCAAAACTCTAGGAGGCATTTACTCAAGGGACACTAAGAAAGCACCACAGGAGCAATACCATTTCAATGGTGCCTTGAGTTTGTGCAATACTGTAGTCTTAGAGGAAGGGAAGTCACCTGTACATACTACATACAATCTTTTGGCACAGTTACACCAAGATGCCATGGAAAAATGTTTTAAACACCAAGATTCATCTGTGCAGAAAATAATGCATGAACTCCAAAGTCTTTCAATCATTCAAGTCTTAATTGAAATGTCATCTGTTTTATGTGGCCATTCTGGATACACTCAGTTAACCTTAACATCACTGTCACCTATGTTTCCAACTAAGTTTCCTCATATTCCAGAATAGAATTTCAACCTTGAATTGTGTGGCCTTCTACTCTGTAGGACTATGGATTCCTGAAGGCAGCAGCCTTATGAGACTGCCAGACCTCATAACTATATATCTGGTTTCAAATCCTTAATTTATCAATTAGCTTTGTTAACTTGAACTCATTTCTTACCGTTTCTGAAACTTAGATCCTTTTTTTTAATGGGAAGAACTCATGATATTTTCTAGAATCATTTATAGGATTTTAAGTATGGCAAGTTATGAATACACAGGTTAGTGCTTTGTATTTTAGTAGGCTTCCTGACCTAAAACTTAAAGAGTTGCTATTAAGAGCATGGCCTTCCACAAACCGTTAGGTATTGGTTTTCTCTTTCCTTAAATCATGTCACTAAAAAATCAGTCAAAACTGAGATTACTGGTGGCATTATCAATAAATTTTGATATATATGAATTGCGTTACTCTACTTTTATTTTATGAAAACTAAAATTTAGCTAAACTCTTTAAAAACTACTTCTAATACAAATCCCAGAGCAAGTCCTTTTAAAAAATTTTCCACATAGATTCTGTGTCATATTAAGGGCACTCTGTAACCTTCAAGGATGAGATGAGTAGACCAATTCTGAAGTTACACACTGTGTCCAGAGACTAGATGGGACAGAATAGATTCACAGATTGGATACACAAAATAAGATCCACCCTGGTCTTTTTCTATAAGCACATAAACCCTTAGCAACACTGAATTGTATACTCTTTTCTATTCTTTTCTGATACAAACCTACCCAGAATCTTGGTCGTAACTAATATTGCAAATCCAAGTTAAAACTTTTGTGACTCTTGCAGGAACATGTAGGGACCCTTCCTCCAAAGGGACTCCTTCATGAAAAACAGTAATAATGATTTTGACCTACAGTCCCTCACACGGTGAATCTTGGTGTTCATTTCTGGTGGATATTTCTAGATCAATTCTGGTACTTACAAGGTATTTATTCAATGTTCTTATGAAGGGAATGAATGAGTTAATGGTCAAGAAGTCACATCACAGCTACAATCTCAGGCCCAGTTTAAAAACAGTAACAGAGAGTGCCAACAATTGCTGCAGGTTTCATTGGTACCACTCTTTCTATAATGGATGAACTAAAAGCTAGATAAGTTGAACTTGGAAGTTCCCTGGTCTGACTCTGTACTCGTCCATAGTATCCTTGCAAGTGGGTGTGTCCTGAGCTATTGAGGGTGTAGTGAGCTGCAAGACTGGAGCACACCCCAGCTTAGGGTAAACAAATGTCTTTGTGAAAGAAAGCCATGGCATTAACAAGGGAAATAAATGAAAACTCACCTTCCAGATATGAAAGTACAAAATTTATAGCACAATTCCACAAAAGAAGGCCTTTTTAAAAAAATATTCTATTTAAAATAAATTGTACTGAGATATAAAATAGTCTTCATTTCAATCTTATTTCTATATTTTCTCAAATTTTTAAATTAGGATGAATCATTTTGCATTTAGCTATAAATAGTTCTTTGGGATTTAAAAAAATGAAAATCAAATTATCATGATGGTACAAATAATGTAAGCAACATTAAAATGTGATTCATAATGCTACATCCTAATCCTAATGTAACTATTTAAATGTTTTCTATGTGCTTACAGTTACATATATTTTTTGAAAACAAACTTAAAATGATAGTGAAACTTCATATTGCTCTATACATTATTTCATAAGAATGTACTGATATTAGTATTTACAATACATTCAACATCATTTATTTTTTTAAGTGGCAGTAAAGAATGTACCCATTCCCTTATTAGAGTGTTTTCACTTTCTGAAATATCGATATTTAAGGCCAACACAATAGTTATTTTTATGGCCACATTTTTCCCTTATTTTTGTAAACATTCAGATATACATCCTTTGGAAAGACACTGCCCACCCCAATTTTTATGTACCACATTACCTTCCTATACATCATAGTACTTGTCCCATATGTATTTTATGTTTCTGGAATGTGTGTTTGGTACATGTGCACACATCTGGGTATGTGTGCATATGTACCTATACAAGTGGAAGAGTCCCCATTACTTGCTTGCCAAGGACAGGGCTTTACCTGTCGTTTCATTCTGTTACAATGTCAGATACATGTTCAGTATTCATAGGTGAGCAACACTAAAATTTGACTCAATGCTCAATGTACATCTTATGCAGTGAATTAACAAAAGAATTGAAAGAATAAATAAACACATGTATAGTTTTGGACAACCAATTGCTATCTCTTTGTATTTCACTATAATATTTGGAAATAGAATTTAGAATTCTGTATACAGTAAATAAAATTTGTGTGAAATGGTAAAGTAAAATTATATTATTTCTAAAGCTCACATTAAAATAATATATGGAAAAACAGTACAGGGAAAACCTTTATTCCCACCATTCAAAATAAATACAAGGTTTTCATTAACTATATTTCTGTTCTTATTTGCTTCTACAAATTTACATGAAATTATGAGTTAATTACTTAGCATATAGAACACACTAAAGTTAAATTTCTAAGCCTATTTCTCTTCATGTTAAATTTCTAAGATACATTCAAAGAAACATTTTGAAGACTGTTTTAGATATAAATAGCATTATACACATGATTGAATTTATGGATTATTTATGCTGTATTCAGGAAAATATGCTGAAAGCATCGTGCTACCAACAAAAGAAGGTTAAAATGCTAAACATAAAGAATGTTATTTATATGCATTTTAATTGGTGTAGAAAAATATAACCATAAATCCACATGCTACACTGAAAGCATTATAAAATGAAAAGGCTTTTAAATGTCTATTTCAAGGTTGAGAGTGTCAAGCTATTTTAGCCAAAATGTCTTTTTGTGTTCAGGGTGCAATGTAAAGATGCATATAATTTGTTCCCCACAAAAACTCCAGGGGAAAGATAATATGTGAGCTCTTATAGATCTACTCTAGACTCTCTAAAATAATGAGCAAACAAAATCCCCCCATGTCAATATTCCCTATTTGCTGTGGAAGTATTTTTAGAAAGTAAAGAAAAATTGTTTTCAGTAATTGTTTACACACAGAATAATTTAGTGACCTAGAACAATTCTTGATTTTGGACAGATGTTCAAATTCTAGCATGCTAATCAAAGTAAGTTCTCTTTCTAGGCCTTAGTTAACTCATTCCTAAATGAAAAATACTACCACTAATAATAGCTTCACTCTCTTATGAGCTAATTGTAGTAGTTAAATTATTTATATACACACACACACACACACACACACATATATATGCATGCATACACACACACACACACACACACGCCTAGAAGACTATATAGCACACCTCACCATGACTAGTCTTATTCTGAAAACAGACAATGAGGTGTCCATTGTAAGGTGACAGGGATTACCCAATGTGGGTTTTAAATTTTTGTATTGGGGATTGAACCCAAAGACATTTTACCACTTAATCTTTATTTTGAGGCAGGTTCATGCTAAGTCACTTAGGGTTTTGCTAAGTTGCAGAGGCTGGTCTTGAACTTGCAATCCTCCTGCCTCAGACTCCTAAGCCACTGGGATTACAGGGGTGCACCACCATGCCCAGCTACATGGATCCATTTATCCCTAGGTTACCAGAGAAGGAGAATCACTACACCAACAGATTGATTTGAGATGTTGAATATATTTGGAAGGCACAAGCATGGTTTGTATTAGGAACACTATAATTGAAAATAATCACAAGGAAAAAAAAGATCCAAGCTAAACAAATTTAAAGCCAAAAATAAATTAATTACTGTTAATTCACATAATTAAAATTTCAGAGTCAGTTCTAGCTTTAAATATAGCTTGATTAGAGGCACAATGTTCAGCATTTAGAGGGAAAAGTACATGCCTTGCCCTCTTTCTTCAAATCAGCTAGTGAACATTCTGTTGGTTTGTAATTGGCTTGGCGAGGGTCATACACCCATTTCTGAAACAATCACTGTGCCCTGTGGGATGGGAAACCAAATGGCCACCTCAAACCATGTCTCACTGCAGCTTCATTACACTGAGAGAAAAAGAAAGATGTTACCTGAGGAACCAGAGGCTTCCTCGTTCCTATCAAACAGGGTTGCAGGTAAACAAATAACTTAGTGGCAAATAATTTTCTACTCCAAGATCTAAAACCATTTAATGCAGATGATATAGTTACTACGGAAATTCATTATGAGAGTCAGATCCATAACAGAGGACACTTCTGTTTTGTAGGATGTTGAATAGGACTCATCTGAAATTCATCTTTAGCATTTAGCACAAGCTGACCAATATTACACTCCCAGAGAAAAAGGCACTATTAAAACTAAGCATTTCTTCCTATAACACTAACTGTTCACCCGCTTCTTCCCTTTCTGCCCTTCAGTCCATCCTTACTTCATTCTATTCTCTCCCACTATTATTGAACACCTTAAATTCACAATTCTCATATAAATTGATTTTTTTTAAAAGACCCTGCTTTCTCTAATGAAATATGTGATCTTATTGGAAGACCTACAAAGGTGGGTACTATTTTTTTCTAAATGCTTGTTAAGATCAGAAAGGTATAGTTGCTTGGAGCAGGGATAGCAAGTGTTTCCTAATGGAATTAAAATGTAGCTTGGAGGTAAAAGCCCTGGACCATGTTCCTAGTTTTGGCTTTTACCAATTGTGTGGGTTTTGGATGGTCACCAGTCCTCTGAGCCTCCATGCACGTGGTAGAGGTGATTGCCTCATAGCAATGTTGAGAAGATCTATCCCATAGCTATGGGAAACTGAAAAGCACTCTGACACACAACTGGCCTCATGGATATTTTTAAATAAAGTGTTGTGCAGTTTATAAGAGGGAGGAATGCTTTAAGTTACAGGAATTAAGAAAGGCTTTATTGGGATGCCTTCAGCATTGATAGAATTGGATAGCACACATGGAAGGGAAAGACCTCTCTGGTGTTAAGGGAAAAGAAACAAATAAGAATGTTCTTTATGACAACAGTGACAAATAGTGATTTTTACCTCTATTCCCATTTTAGGTGCAGAACTCTCTGAAACAAATCTTTTACAGACATATAATATGTAAAACACTAAAGGAACTTGTTCTTGCAGAAACAGGTGTGCTCTCAGATGGAGATGCAGATGATACAGGCACTGCCCCTATTCCACAAACCCATAGACCTTTTACTAAGGAAATTGGGTGCAATGGTTTAGATGAGGGTCTTCCAAGGCCTTGCACTTTAAGGCTTGGTGCTATGGGGGGCTTTAACACAGGGCCTAGTGGGAGGTCATTAGATCACTGGGCACATGACCTTGGGACCCCTTGCCATAGAGTGAACAATTTTGCTCTGCCACAGCTCCCACGTGTTGTGCTGCCAGAGGCTAAAGTCTGGAGGTATATCCAACCAGGGGCTCAAACTTCTAAAACTATGAAATAAACATTTTCTTTTCATAAGTTGATTATGGGAAGTATTTGCTATAGTGGTGGAAAGCTGACCAACATAAGTCTTCAAAATGTACCATTTAAATGTACCATTTAAAAACAGTGTAATAGAAAATAGGAAAACAGGGCTGAGAACCAAAGCATTTAGTGTCAGACAATAGACCTAACTTGTAATTCTGCAAACATAACACCCCCCTCCTCTCTGATGCCTTTGCACATGAAGATGCTTGTCCGGTGACTCCCCTCATGAACTCACCTGTATCCTGTACTTCAATATTCAACTCAAATTTTTCTTGATCTGCTTTATCCATTCTTTCAACCTCTTGCTGATCTAAATGTCAAATCTCTGACCCTCTTTCAGAACCAAGCGTTTACTTTTCTACTGATCCTCAATGGCCATTAACTGACTTTCTCAGGATTAGAAAACAATTCTTTCTTTTCTTTCACATTTTCAACAGGTAAGTAAGGTGCAACTGACATGTAATACACTGCAGATTTTTAAGTATACAATTTTATCAATTTTGACACATGTATACATCCCGGAAGCCTCCAGTGTACATAATGAAGTTAACAGTCAATGTTTCCTCATGCCTCTTTCATCCTGGTAAAACATTGATCAGCTTTCCAGCATAAGATTGTTTTGTATTTCTAAAACTATGTGAATGGAATTGCACTACATGTTTAGTCTGATTTCTCACTCAACGTAATTCAGATTCATTCATGAATGTATAGCAATATTTTGTTAATTTTTGTTGAATAGCATTCCACCATATGGATGTACCATAGTTTACTCATTAACTTGCTGATAGACATTAACATTAGTCCTGACTGATTTTTTTGACTCACAGAAAAGTTATGAATATATGTAGGGAGAAATATAGGAATTGACATTCCTTTCTCTTATGAAAAATATTGAGAAGTAGAATGGCTGGATCACATGGTATGCGTATATTTAACTTTCAAAAAATATTTCCCACAAAATGGGGGGAGAGGGAAGAATAGAGTTAATTTAGATTAGGTAGAAGGCAGTAAAGGGAGGAGAAGGGATGTGGGGGTAGGAAAAATAGAGTGAAACAGACATTATTACCTCATGTACATATATGACTGCATGATAGATGTGATCCTCTAATATGTACAATCATAAAAATGAGAAATTGTACTTCATTTATGTATGGTTCATCAAACTATATAAATATATTCTATTATCATATACAACTAAATAGGACAAATAAAAATATTAATAAAATTTTAGAAATATAGTATTTCCCAAACACTTTGCCAATGTATAATATCCATCTTTAACAGAATATTTTAAATGTTAGTCATTCTAACAGAAGTATAATACAAAATTAGCCATGGTGGAAATGCAATAATGTTAAATGTCTTTTCCTGGGTTTATTTACCTTTAATATAATTTCTTTGGTAAAGTGTATGTTTTAGTCAGATTTTTCACTGCTGTGACTAAAAGGTCTCAACCAAAACAACTGTAGAGGAGGAAAACTTTATTTGAGGGTTCACAGTTTTAGAGGTCTTAGTCTAGAGAAGGCCAGATCCATTCCTTGGGGCTTGAGGTGAGGCAGAAGATCATGGTGGAAGAGTGTGACAGTGGGAAGCAGCTCACATGGTGATAAGGACACAGAGAGAGACTCCACTCTCCAGATACAAAATATATACCCCATAGCCATGTCCCCAGGAAAACCACCTCCTCCAGCCACACCCCACCTGCCTCCAGTTACCACTCAGTTAATCCCATCAGGGATTAATTCACTGATTAGGTTAAGGATATAACCCAATCAGTCCCCCTCCAAAACTTCTTGCACTGTTTCACACATGAACTTTTGTGGGATATCATATCTAAACCATAACAGTGTATGTTAAAATCTTTTATTGTGTTGTTTCATTGTTGTGTTTTGAGGGTTCTTTATATATACATGTATATTAGTACAACTCATTTATTGGATCCATTATGTACAAATTATCTTTTCTACCAGTCTTATGGCTGGACTTTTCATTACTTAACAATGCCTTTTAAAGAGCATAAGTTTTCTATTCTTATGAAGATCAATTTACCAATTTCTCTATAGATCATTCTTTTGCCCTTGTCTCTAAGAAATCTCTGCCTAATCCAAAGTCACAAAGAATTTCTTCCATTTTTTCCCAGAAGTATAATAGTTTTATTATTTCACATTTAGATTTATGCTTCTAATAACAAATTATGTTAAATGAGGCAAGGATTGAAGTGTTTTGTTTTGCAAATGGATATTCTTCTAAAGATTTTTACATTCTATTAGAGGTTTATATACAGAGAATTCTCTTATTTTTCTTGCCATATTGCACTGCTTATAACCTCCAGTACACTAGTAAATTCCAATATTTAGAACAGCCAACACACGTTAAGAACAGGCAGTCTGGCACTGATTTGTGGAGGAAGGCTTTGAGTCTCCCTGGAAGATAAATCTGGTGCCTGATAATGAAGCTCAATCAGAAGCCAAAGACTAGGTTTTGTTTTTGTTTTTGTTTTTTTTAAACATAACTGCTTCTTTGGTACTCAACACATTACCTAAATTTTAATAAGGATACTTTATATGCTTCATTCCTTTGAAATTGATATATAAAAATCACTATGGGTGTTGTAAAATGGATGAATTTGAGATGTTAGCATTAGGATGGGAAGTTTTATAAAATTGTGCTGTCCCAAACAGGAGTTATAGCAAAGAGTACCATTGGAAATGGAGAAAATGGGGGAAATGTAAATGGTGCTGCATAAAAAAATCCACATAGCGTATCTCCTGGTTTGACCTTCTGAGAAGCCACTTCCATTTTTGGCCACTTCCATTTTTGGTACCATTTCCCAAAAGGAATGACACAGCAACTAACTGCTTGGTGGGGAAGGTGAGCAGGGAAATATATAGGAGAAGAAAGAATTTGGTCTTCACAGAATGGCATATTACTGCCACAGGGGTAAAAATGCAGATGTGGGAATAGGGAGGTAGTATGAGAGATGGACCAGCCCAGACTGGGAAGATTACGGAATACAAAGCAATGGTCTTTCAAGTTAGTCCTGTGTGCTGATGATTCTCAACCCTAAGCATGCATCAGAATCACACATGCAGATTATGGCAATGACCATAATCTGATTTATGTAGGAATTCTGAGATAAAGTCCGGATAGCTAATGATTTAAAATATTAACTGCTGGTCCTGGAAACAGCCAGATTTCAATCTCAGAATGCCTAACTATAGTACAAAGTCACTGATTCCTTCTAGTTTACCATAGTCATAAACTGAAAAATATGAAAATTCATTAAATGCAAAAAATAGTATCTAATATATTCCTAATAACTATTTCTCCAAACAACTTATTGAGGTAGTATATTACTATATGTAGTAATGACATTTATTTCATAATTATGTGATATCAGGTATACTTAAAATTCATTTTTTGGGGGGTGTACCAGGGATTGAACCCAGGGCACTTAACCCCTGAGCCACATTCCCAGTCTTTTTTCGCATTTTATTTAGAGACAGGGTCTCATTGAGTTGCTTACAGCCTTGCTAAGTTCCTGACCAGCTCTGAACTCACAGTCTTCCTGCCTCAGCCTCCAAAGCTGCTGGGATTACAGGCATGTGCCACTGTACCCAGCATACTTAAAATTTTTTGGATGGTAGAATACAAAGCAAAGACATAGACCTGAAAAACAGGATTACTGATATCTCCAACTGAGAGAGAGTTACCATACAAGGCCAACCATCCATTCATACCCCATGACAGGGCAATGGCAAGCTGGGATTTTACAGGGTAACTCATTTATTACAAGGGTAGTGCAGTTCCTAGGTTTTATGGCCTTTATGGGTTTGGGCATTTTTAATAATTCCACTGCCTTTTTTACTAGGTTTTTGGACCTCTGATATGGATATATTAAAAACCAGAAGTGTGGGAGCTTGATAAGGGGTGTTTAAAAAGGTTTAGAACATTGACAGCAAAGGGGAATTAGAGTTTTTAGCCATGACTTTGAAATAGAATCAAGACAACCCTTGTGAAATATTACATTACCTCATTTAAAATATATCTTAGATACACATGCATTAGGTCAAAGATGTTGCAATTGTTATGTTCCATAGCTGATTTTTGACTATCCAGTAATTAGATCCTTCCATATTTGAGAAATCCCCTCTGTGTGAATCTCAGGGAGAACAATCCTGCCTCTTTCTAGAGAAACAAAATAGGCAAATCCTCTTCTCCATGTTCTGGCAGCACAGACATGGACATGTAGCTGAAGCTCAATCAGAATTTCTGTCCTAGGAATTTTACAATGACCATAATCAAACTAAGATGACCAACAAGAAAACAAATACTTTCAATGAGAACTGCTACCTCAGTTTCCAAAGTCGGAGGATCTACAGTACTGGATACCAGCCATGCCAGTGAGCTAGCAGCACCAGCAGCAGCTTCCATGGCATGGTTTTGACTATGATGCTAATGCCTATTCAACCTTGGCTTGTGCCAAAAACCTCTTATTTTGGTTTTCCTAGGTTTCTGTGAATTCTTTAATCTATTCCATAAGTTCCTTTTCTACTTGAATCAACTAGAATTAACATATTGCCTGCAAGTAAGAAATCTGATTCATCCTTGGCTATCAGAATATTTGGAGCAGTCATGTCTGAATTTGATGAGTTGTTCAAATAGTACATCATGTATAATGGTGACTCTTGGGACTGTCATCTTCTTGTGGGGAGACAGTAAGAAATTGTTTCACATGTTGGGAGTGTAGCTGTATGTTGTTAGGTAAAAACAAAGCTTTTCTTTGGTTGTTCAGAATTTCAATCCTGAGTGAAAAGAGGTCACATAGAAGCAAAGTAGCCAAGCAGTGCCAACTGTAGGAGCTAAGATTTTGTCTCTCAACTCTGAAACCACTGTTTGCTACCTTGTTCTGTGATCATGGAATTTGCAAAATTTCTCCTTTGCCCCTTAATATTGATGACACTTGGGAAGACTGCAGGACAAAGAGAATTTTATCCCAGAAGAGTTTAACATCAAAGACTATCTCTGTACACTATATTTTATTTTGGACATGACTATATTTATCTGAAGAACAAGAAGTCACCATAACCATAGTAACCTCTTCTCTATTTCAACTGAGGAGAAATCTACCTTATTCTAGCATCTCTTTTTGGCCTGTACTTCTGTGATCTGATGCCTAAAGCCATTTTGTCAACTTTATGTAATTCACATATTTCAAAAAGACCAAATGCTTAAATGATGGATAAAATGATAATTATCTATATGAAATATTTAATTTATAACCTGCAAGGTATTGTGTTATTTCAATATAATAAATTCAAAGTCAGACTAAGTTCATAATTTTCTGTACCCCATGGCAGAGATTATGGCATGTATACGCTATGATATTCTATATGATGTCTTCTTGGGCGATGATTAACAGAAATGCTGCATCTCTTAACCTCTTCATCTGTAAACACAGACTGAGTTTTGGCCAATGAAATATGGAGAAAAGTGTTATAGTGCACTGTGAGGCATGTTTCTTCAGAAATATCACATGCTTTACTCCACCACTTTCCCATATGACAGTACAAATAGGGCCACACAATGGAAGGAACTTGAAATTCTGAGTCATTATATGGAGAAGGGCCTCAACTAAGAACCATGAAATCTGCACTAAAGTTTGCATGTGCAAGAAATAAATATTTAATTATACCATTGATATTTAAGAGTTTGTGATTACATCATAGTCTATAAAATCCTTATTAATATGGATACAAAAGAAATTAAATCTTACTTTGTAAACATTTCTCAGCGTGTGTGTGTGTGTGTGTGTGTGTGTGTGTGTGTGAGAGAGAGAGAGAGAGAGAGAGAGAGAGAGTGTGTATTTGGCATTTTTTGGTGGTTAGAGAAACTACAATGAACAAGACAGACTTCCTAGTCTCGAGTACCTCAGATTGACAATCCCAGGATAGTTAAACTGTTAGATTTTAGGTTGGATCTGCCACAGTTCCAAAAGCAAAGAATTTGAACTGTAATTACAGGGTTTATAAAAGAAACTAAAACTTGGTGGTTTCATTCCAAGTTTTCTTAGGAATCTCCATACTGCTTTCCAGAGTGGCGGCACCAATTTGCAATCTCACCAGCAAAGTATGAGTGTACGTTTTTTTCCCACATCCTCGCCAACACCTATTGTTGCTTGTATTCTTGATAATAGCCATATTTCAGAAAACCAATTAAATACTTAAATGATGAATAAAATGATACATAATAGCTATCCTACTCCTTGGCCTACACCCAAAGGACTTAAAATCAGCATACTACAGTGGCACAGCCTCTTCAAAGTTCATCACAACCTAGGTACCCTTCAATAGATCAATGGATAAAAAACTGCTATATATACACAATGGAATATTATTAACTATAAGGAAGAATAAAATTATGGCATGTGCAGGTAAATGGATGGAGTTGGAGAATATCATGCTAAGTGAGATAAGCTCCCCAAATCTAAAGGCTGAATATTTTCTCTGATAAGTGGATGATGATACATAGTGGCGGGGGGTAAGGGAAGAATGGATGAATGTTGAATTATGTAGAGGAAAATGAGGGGTGGGGAAGGGGTGCAGGGAAGGAAAGATAATGGAATAAGACAAGCATCAATACCCTATGTACATGTGTGAGTACACAAATGGTGTGACTCTACTTTATGTACAACCAGAGAAATGAAAGTTGTACCCCATTTGTGTACAAAAATGAAAGTTGTACCCCATTTGTGTACAATGAATCATAAAATAAAAAAGAAACTAAAACTTAAAAAGAAAACCAGTACACACTGGTTTATACTACTGCTATACTACTAGTATGCACAGTTTATAGATGAGTATTCTGAGGTTCAGAGATGTTAAGAACATTCTCAACATTTCATAGCTCATTAATTGAAGATATTCAATTTAATTCAGGTCTCTAAAGAATACTTGAAGGCACGTTGTGTCATTTCATAAAGATTCAGAATAAGTGCCCAAGCCCAATTTTCTCTATAAAAAATGCATAGCTGAACCATCTGTATTCCCCAATTTCCTTAGTTCAGAAGAACTTTCAGCCTAAATCCTCAGTCTGATCTTTCTGCAGAGATGTTGACACAGGTGAAATTCAGCAGCATGATGAACACAGTACAAGTTCAGTCACTTTATGTTCTTCATTAAAATAAGAACAGCCTTATAAACACGTACTCAATTATTCACTTAATTATAAAAACTGTATTCCGTATACTGATCTTCTCATTGTATCCATGTGGATCAGTACATTCTATAACAGAAGAGGGAAAATTACTGTTGTTTTAATTGAGTTTAATTTTTCCTAATTACATTTACAGAAAAATCATTTTAACAAATATTATTTGTTGTATCTATTTTTATATCCATAATTGATTTTCTTATCAGTCCTTGTCTCTGAAAACATTGTCTTCAGATTATATTTTGAAAATTAGAAGTATCAATGTCTTATGATTCTATCTAGTTAGGTTCTCAAAAAAAATAATTCAGCTATTATCAGAGTTGGTAGTTTTTTTGTTTTGTTTTGTTTTTACAGAAAAGTCTATTTTACTTCAATTTACAATTGTGGTGTCATGGTTAGGCTAGGAACGCTATTATTTGTTATAGTATAAATCTCAAGATAAACCTTTCAGGAAACACGATAGCTCATGGGCAACCTAGGAAAATATTTTTTAAAACACAGTTAAAGCACACTTCTGTTCATGTTGCAAATTTTTTTTTTCTCTTGGATTTTTTTTCTTAACCAAGGATACTTTCATGATATGTATGTTGTATTGAAAATGCAGTTTATCCTTCACCAGAAGCCTAATAGTGACAGCTACAAAATTCAAAAGACCTCTTTCAATAGACGAAAAGACATTTTATGTAGAAATATTAGGTAGAGTGATAAATCTATTTGGGGCTCTACCTTAATTTTAATCACTGCTGGGTATGGAATTATGCTGTAGAGATGTAGACTCTTGCTCTGAAATTATATAGATCTGAAATTCTGCATATAACTAAGCAAAGTATACATAGTCTCTTAAAAACTGCTTCACTATATAATGTGCAAATAAAGCATAATAATTCATATATGTACCTATACTTTTAACATATGCTGTATATAAAATCTAGTGTTTGTATGTGCATAAATTTATGCATATGTACTTGTGTATATATTAATACACACATACACATATATGTGGTATGAATGAAATGACTCCTGATAGAGTGTTATAGTATAGCCAAAATACTGTTAAGATTATTTACTATGTAATAAGTCTCATTTTCTGAGGAGAGTCTTTTGGAAATGCAAAAAGCTAATTGGCTTGAGTTTAAATTATTAAAAATGAGAAAAGGTTTTTATCAAAATGGTTAATTTTAAACAAAGATCCTATTTTCACACCAATGTCTTTGATGAAGGAGAACTAAAAGTCACAGGAATTCCACAAAGATAGCAAGAAACAGTAACACTGATAAGCAAACAGCACTCAGCCTAGAGGTAGAACTGAACAGACGAAAGCACTCTACTCAGGCAAGAGATCTGTTCCCAAATTGCTCAAGAGTTCATTTCTATGGTCCAATCACCAGCAGTTAGATAATGAGTTGGCATATCATTGAAGAGGAAGCAGACACTCTTTGACTTGGGTCTCTGTCTCCAGCCTGTGCAATAGGATGAGGGACAACTAGACAGATGGAATGACTGTGCCCCATTAACAAGTATGAGGTTCACCCTGTTTACCATGTCTTATTGACCAGTCACATTTCTCTCACATTGATAAATCGAATTCTCAGTCTCCTGTCCTGCCCATTTCTAGCCACTCTGAATGTGCCCTGCACAGAACACACTGTGCTACTTCAGTCTCAGTGCCTTTGCACGTGCAATTTTCAGTAAAAGGAAAAAAAAATGCCCCTGCCAGATATTACTCTGCATTTAAGACCCAAAAGCCATCTCTACCTCTAGCACAGCCTTGAGAAGACATCCCCCTAATCGTCTCCCCATTCCAATCAATATTGTCATGGAAATAGCCGTGTATGTTTCGGAGACCCAGAGTCAAACATTTAAATTTTGGATTTACTATTCATTACAATAAAAGTTAATCGAGGTATTCAACTACTCAGTTTCAGTTCACCCACAAATATATCAAGTGTGAGAAAATGTAATTACAACTTTTGGAAAGACATGATAACAATATATAATTTTTTTTTTTATAAAGGTACTTACACATAAAAGATGCTCCAGAAATACTGGCCCTTTTACTCCACTCCTCTGCTCCCAGGACTCCCTAGAGTTTCTATAACACCAAAGCAGCTCAGCCTGTCTCCATGTGCACATACTGACTCCCGAGCTTGATGGGAGGATCAGGTCTTATTGATCTTTGTATCTTAAACTTGACAAAATTCTGTAGGTCTTCAGGATGTTCATTAAATATGTTAAATAAACTAACCATGTTTAGTTTCTTTTTGCTTTTCATGCAAATGAATGAATATATCTAACAAAAAACAATAAAACCACAAGTGTAATTTTAAACCATGCTTTTGTTTTAGCTTCATATTTTTCTATTTCATAATCCTAATTATTGCTGTAATGAGTACTTATTATTTCATCAGGCTGATGTTCCATACTTCTATAGCTTTTTAAATAATGTCAAATGCTCAGGCTGTTTCTTATTTTTCATTACTAAAAATGATAATTTAATGAGGATCTTCATGCATACATGCTTTTTTACTCCAAAATATTATTCACATTGTTCACCATCAGGATATACTGGTACACCAAATAAAATGTGGCTATTCTTTGGGCTCTTAAAATGATCTTTCAAATTAAGAAGTTTTACACAGGTTCACTCTATTAGCAATAAGGCATGTGTATGTCCATATTAATAAAATCTAGTGAAATTCACATTTACAGTAGACACCTACTTTTTCCTCTACCCTTGAGTTCCTTCATTCCTGTGGAAACTCCTATTCTCAACCCAACTGGGTGGCCACCTTTGGAAGTCATTTGCTTATTTGAACCTTGTTTTCTTAAGCAGTTGATTATTCTAAGTGTAAGCAACTGGGTGAATATTCTCATTGAGAATTTTCAAAATGGTGATGAAAATGGAGACAAATCTCCTTCTAGACTAAGAAGTAAACATTGCAAAGTTAAAGTCTTTATACTTCTCTCCTGGATGCATGATAAAAACTCTGCTCCTTCTCATCATTTTGTCTCAACTTCCTCAGAAGGCTGTCCCCTGCCTACAGATGTCCACATTACTTCCTAGTGATTTCTATTTTATTAGCATGATTT
>JAJEJO010000964.1:719557-821046 GCA_020662805.1 Glaucomys volans
ACAGAGAGAGACTCCACTCTCCAGATACAAAATATATACCCCATAGCCATGTCCCCAGGAAAACCACCTCCTCCAGCCACACCCCACCTGCCTCCAGTTACCACTCAGTTAATCCCATCAGGGATTAATTCACTGATTAGGTTAAGGATATAACCCAATCAGTCCCCCTCCAAAACTTCTTGCACTGTTTCACACATGAACTTTTGTGGGATATCATATCTAAACCATAACAGTGTATGTTAAAATCTTTTATTGTGTTGTTTCATTGTTGTGTTTTGAGGGTTCTTTATATATACATGTATATTAGTACAACTCATTTATTGGATCCATTATGTACAAATTATCTTTTCTACCAGTCTTATGGCTGGACTTTTCATTACTTAACAATGCCTTTTAAAGAGCATAAGTTTTCGATTCTTATGAAGATCAATTTACCAATTTCTCTATAGATCATTCTTTTGCCCTTGTCTCTAAGAAATCTCTGCCTAATCCAAAGTCACAAAGAATTTCTTCCATTTTTTTCCAGAAGTATAATAGTTTTATTATTTCACATTTAGATTTATGCTTCTAATAACACAAATTATGTTAAATGAGGCAAGGATTGAAGTGTTTTGTTTTGCAAATGGATATTCTTCTAAAGATTTTTACATTCTATTAGAGGTTTATATACAGAGAATTCTCTTATTTTTCTTGCCATATTGCACTGCTTATAACCTCCAGTACACTAGTAAATTCCAATATTTAGAACAGCCAACACACGTTAAGAACAGGCAGTCTGGCACCGATTTGTGGAGGAAGGCTTTGAGTCTCCCTGGAAGATAAATCTGGTGCCTGATAATGAAGCTCAATCAGAAGCCAAAGACTAGGTTTTGTTTTTGTTTTTGTTTTTTTTAAACATAACTGCTTCTTTGGTACTCAACACATTACCTAAATTTTAATAAGGATACTTTATATGCTTCATTCCTTTGAAATTGATTTATAAAAATCACTATGGGTGTTGTAAAATGGATGAATTTGAGATGTTAGGATTAGGATGGGAAGTTTTATAAAATTGTGCTGTCCCAAACAGGAGTTATAGCAAAGAGTACCATTGGAAATGGAGAAAATGGGGGAAATGTAAATGGTGCTGCATAAAAAAATCCACATAGCGTATCTCCTGGTTTGACCTTCTGAGAAGCCACTTCCATTTTTGGCCACTTCCATTTTTGGTACCATTTCCCAAAAGGAATGACACAGCAACTAACTGCTTGGTGGGGAAGGTGAGCAGGGAAATATATAGGAGAAGAAAGAATTTGGTCTTCACAGAATGGCATATTACTGCCACAGGGGTAAAAATGCAGATGTGGGAATAGGGAGGTAGTATGAGAGATGGACCAGCCCAGACTGGGAAGATTACGGAATACAAAGCAATGGTCTTTCAAGTTAGTCCTGTGTGCTGATGATTCTCAACCCTAAGCATGCATCAGAATCACACATGCAGATTATGGCAATGACCATAATCTGATTTATGTAGGAATTCTGAGATAAAGTCCGGATAGCTAATGATTTAAAATATTAACTGCTGGTCCTGGAAACAGCCAGATTTCAATCTCAGAATGCCTAACTATAGTACAAAGTCACTGATTCCTTCTAGTTTACCATAGTCATAAACTGAAAAATATGAAAATTCATTAAATGCAAAAAATAGTATCTAATATATTCCTAATAACTATTTCTCCAAACAACTTATTGAGGTAGTATATTACTATATGTAGTAATGACATTTATTTCATAATTATGTGATATCAGGTATACTTAAAATTCATTTTTTGGGGGGTGTACCAGGGATTGAACCCAGGGCACTTAACCCCTGAGCCACATTCCCAGTCTTTTTTCGCATTTTATTTAGAGACAGGGTCTCATTGAGTTGCTTACAGCCTTGCTAAGTTCCTGACCAGCTCTGAACTCACAGTCTTCCTGCCTCAGCCTCCAAAGCTGCTGGGATTACAGGCATGTGCCACTGTACCCAGCATACTTAAAATTTTTTGGATGGTAGAATACAAAGCAAAGACATAGACCTGAAAAACAGGATTACTGATATCTCCAACTGAGAGAGAGTTACCATACAAGGCCAACCATCCATTCATACCCCATGACAGGGCAATGGCAAGCTGGGATTTTACAGGGTAACTCATTTATTACAAGGGTAGTGCAGTTCCTAGGTTTTATGGCCTTTATGGGTTTGGGCATTTTTAATAATTCCACTGCCTTTTTTACTAGGTTTTTGGACCTCTGATATGGATATATTAAAAACCAGAAGTGTGGGAGCTTGATAAGGGGTGTTTAAAAAGGTTTAGAACATTGACAGCAAAGGGGAATTAGAGTTTTTAGCCATGACTTTGAAATAGAATCAAGACAACCCTTGTGAAATATTACATTACCTCATTTAAAATATATCTTAGAAACGCATGCATTAGGTCAAAGATGGTGCAATTGTTATGTTCCATAGCTGATTTTTGACTATCCAGTAATTAGATCCTTCCATATTTGAGAAATCCCCTCTGTGTGAATCTCAGGGAGAACAATCCTGCCTCTTTCTAGAGAAACAAAATAGGCAAATCCTATTCTCCATGTTCTGGCAGCACAGACATGGACATGTAGCTGAAGCTCAATCAGAATTTCTGTCCTAGGAATTTTACAATGACCATAATCAAACTAAGATGACCAACAAGAAAACAAATACTTTCAATGAGAACTGCTACCTCAGTTTCCAAAGCAGGAGGATCTACAGTACTGGATACCAGCCATGCCAGTGAGCTAGCAGCACCAGCAGCAGCTTCCATGGCATGGTTTTGACTATGATGCTAATGCCTATTCAACCTTGGCTTGTGCCAAAAACCTCTTATTTTGGTTTTCCTAGGTTTCTGTGAATTCTTTAATCTATTCCATAAGTTCCTTTTCTACTTGAATCAACTAGAATTAACATATTGCCTGCAAGTAAGAAATCTGATTCATCCTTGGCTATCAGAATATTTGGAGCAGTCATGTCTGAATTTGATAAGTTGTTCAAATAGTACATCATGTATAATGGTGACTCTTGGGACTGTCATCTTCTTGTGGGGAGACAGTAAGAAATTGTTTCACATGTTGGGAGTGTAGCTGTATGTTGTTAGGTAAAAACAAAGCTTTTCTTTGGTTGTTCAGAATTTCAATCCTGAGTGAAAAGAGGTGCACATAGAAGCAAAGTAGCCAAGCAGTGCCAACTGTAGGAGCTAAGATTTTGTCTCTCAACTCTGAAACCACTGTTTGCTACCTTGTTCTGTGATCATGGAATTTGCAAAATTTCTCCTTTGCCCCTTAATATTGATGACACTTGGGAAGACTGCAGGACAAAGAGAATTTTATCCCAGAAGAGTTTAACATCAAAGACTATCTCTGTACACTATATTTTATTTTGGACATGACTATATCTGAAGAACAAGAAGTCACCATAACCATAGTAACCTCTTCTCTATTTAAACTGAGGAGAAATCTACCTTATTCTAGCATCTCTTTTTGGCCTGTACTTCTGTGATCTGATGCCTAAAGCCATTTTGTCAACTTTATGTAATTCACATATTTCAAAAAGACCAAATGCTTAAATGATGGATAAAATGATAATTATCTATATGAAATATTTAATTTATAACCTGCAAGGTATTGTGTTATTTCAATATAATAAATTCAAAGTCAGACTAAGTTTATAATTTTCTGTACCCCATGGCAGAGATTATGGCATGTATACGCTATGATATTCTATATGATGTCTTCTTGGGTGATGATTAACAGAAATGCTGCATCTTTTAACCTCTTCATCTGTAAACACAGACTGAGTTTTGGCCAATGAAATATGGAGAAAAGTGTTATAGTGCACTGTGAGGCATGTTTCTTCAGAAATATCACATGCTTTACTCCACCACTTTCCCATATGACAGTACAAATAGGGCCACACAATGGAAGGAACTTGAAATTCTGAGTCATTATATGGAGAAGGGCCTCAACTAAGAACCATGAAATCTGCACTAAAGTTTGCATGTGCAAGAAATAAATATTTAATTATACCATTGAGATTTAAGAGTTTGTGATTACATCATAGTCTATAAAATCCTTATTAATATGGATACAAAAAAAATTAAATCTTACTTTGTAAAAATTTCTCTGCGTGTGTGTGTGTGTGTGTGTGTGTGAGAGAGAGAGAGAGAGAGAGAGAGAGAGAGAGAGAGAGAGAGAGTGTATTTGGCATTTTTTGGTGGTTAGAGAAACTACAATGAACAAGACAAACTTCCTAGTCTCGAGTACCTCAGACTGACAATCCCAGGATAGTTAAACTGTTAGATTTTAGGTTGGATCTGCCACAGTTCCAAAAGCAAAGAATTTGAACTGTAATTACAGAGTTTAGTTAAAGAACTGAAACGCGGCGGGTAGATTCCAAGTTTTCTTAGGAATCTCCATACTGCTTTCCAGAGTGGCGGCACCAATTTGCAATCTCACCAGCAAAGTATGAGTGTACGTTTTTTCCCCACATCCTCGCCAACACCTATTGTTGCTTGTATTCTTGATAATAGCCATATTTCAGAAAACCAATTAAATACTTAAATGATGAATAAAATGATACATAATAGCTATCCTACTCCTTGGCCTACACCCAAAGGACTTAAAATCAGCATACTACAGTGGCACAGCCTCTTCAATGTTCATCACAACCTAGGTACCCTTCAATAGATCAATGGATAAAAAACTGCTATATATACACAATGGAATATTATTAACTATAAGGAAGAATAAAATTATGGCATGTGCAGGTAAATGCATGGAGTTGGAGAATATCATGCTAAGTGAGATAAGCTCCCCAAAAACTAAAGGCTGAATGTTTTCTCTGATAAGTGGATGGTGATACATAGTGGCGGGGGGTAAGGGAAGAATGGATGAATGTTGAATTATGTAGAGGAAAATGAGGGGTGGGGAAGGGTGCAGGGAAGGAAAGAATGGAATGAGACAAGCATCAATACCCTATGTACATGTGTGAGTACACAAATGGTGTGACTCTACTTTGTGTACAACCAGAGAAATGAAAGTTGTACCCCATTTGTGTACAAAAATGAAAGTTGTACCCCATTTGTGTACAATGAATCATAAAATAAAAAAGAAACTAAAACTTAAAAAGAAAACCAGTACACACTGGTTTATACTACTACTATACTACTAGTATGCACAGTTTATAGATGAGTATTCTGAGGTTCAGAGATGTTAAGAACATTCTCAACATTTCATAGCTCATTAATTGAAGATATTCAATTTAATTCAGGTCTCTAAAGAATACTTGAAGGCACGTTGTGTCATTTCATAAAGATTCAGAATAAGTCCCCAAGCCCAATTTTCTCTATAAAAATGCATAGCTGAACCATCTGTTTTCCCCAATTCCCTTAGTTCAGAACTTTCAGCCTAAATCCTCAGTCTGATCTTTCTGCAGAGATGTTGACACAGGTGAAATTCAGCAGCATGATGAACACACTACAAGTTCAGTCACTTTATGTTCTTAATTAAAATAAGAACAGCCTTATAAACACGTACTCAATTATTCACTTAATTATAAAAACTGTATTCCGTATACTGATCTTCTCATTGTATCCATGTGGATCAGTACATTCTATAACAGAAGAGGGAAAATTACTGTTGTTTTAATTGAGTTTAATTTTTCCTAATTACATTTATAGAAAAATCATTTTAACAAATATTATTTGTTGTATCTATTTTTATATCCATAATTGATTTTCTTATCAGTCCTTGTCTCTGAAAACATTGTCTTCAGATTATATTTTGAAAATTAGAAGTATCAATGTCTTATGATTCTATCTAGTTAGGTTCTCAAAAAAAATAATTCAGCTATTATCAGAGTTGGTAGTTTTTTTGTTTTGTTTTGTTTTTACAGAAAAGTCTATTTTACTTCAATTTACAATTGTGGTGTCACGGTTAGGCTAGGAACGCTGTTATTTGTTATAGTGATAAATCTCAAGATAAACCTTTCAGGAAACAGGATAGCTCATGGGCAACCTAGGAAAATATTTTTTAAAACACAGTTAAAGCACAGTTCTGTTCATGTTGCAAATTTTTTTGTTTTTTTTCTCTTGGATTTTTTTTCTTAACCAAGGATACTTTCATGATATGTATGTTGTATTGAAAATGCAGTTTATCCTTCACCAGAAGCCTAATCATGACAGCTACAAAATTCAAAAGACCTCTTTCAATAGACGAAAAGACATTTTATGTAGAAATATTAGGTAGAGTGATAAATCTATTTGGGGCTCTACCTTAATTTTAATCACTGCTGGGTATGGAATTATGCTGTAGAGATGTAGACTCTTGCTCTGAAATTATATAGATCTGAAATTCTGCATATAACTAAGCAAAGTATACATAGTCTCTTAAAAACTGCTTCACTATATAATGTGCAAATAAAGCATAATAATTCATATATGTACCTATACTTTTAACATATGCTGTATATAAAATCTAGTGTTTGTATGTGCATAAATTTATGCATATGTACTTGTGTATATATTAATACACACATACACATATATGTGGTATGAATGAAATGACTCCTGATAGAGTGTTATAGTATAGCCAAAATACTGTTAAGATTATTTACTATGTAATAAGTCTCATTTTCTGAGGAGAGTCTTTTGGAAATGCAAAAAGCTAATTGGCTTGAGTTTAAATTATTAAAAACGAGAAAAGGTTTTTATTAAAATGGTTAATTTTAAACAAAGATCCTATTTTTCACACCAATGTCTTTGATGAAGGAGAACTAAAAGTCACAGGAATTCCACAAAGATAGCAAGAAACAGTAACACTGATAAGCAAGCAGCACTCAGCCTAGAGGTAGAACTGAACAGACGAAAGCACTCTACTCAGGCAAGAGATCTGTTCCCAAATTGCTCAAGAGTTCATTTCTATGGTCCAATCACCAGCAGTTAGATAATGAGTTGGCATATCATCGAAGAGGAAGCAGACACTCTTTGACTTGGGTCTCTGTCTCCAGCCTGTGCAATAGGATGAGGGACAACTAGACAGATGGAATGACTGTGCCCCATTAACAAGTATGAGGTTCACCCTGTTTACCATGTCTTATTGACCAGTCACATTTCTCTCACATTGATAAATCGAATTCTCAGTCTCCTGTCCTGCCCATTTCTAGCCACTCTGAATGTGCCCTGCACAGAACACACTGTGCTACTTCAGTCTCAGCGCCTTTGCACGTGCAATTTTCAGTAAAAGGAAAAAAAAAAAAATGCCCCTGCCAGATATTACTCTGCATTTAAGACCCAAAAGCCATCTCTTCCTCTAGCACAGCCTTGAGAAGACATTCCCCTAATCGTCTCCCCATTCCAATCAATATTGTCATGGAAATAGCTGTGTATGTTTCGGAGACCCAGAGTCAAACAATTAAATTTTGGATTTACTATTCATTACAATAAAAGTTAATCGAGGTATTCAACTACTCAGTTTCAGTTCACCCACAAATATATCAAGTGTGAGAAAATGTAATTACAACTTTTGGAAAGACATGATAACAATATATAATTTTTTTTTTTATAAAGGTACTTACACATAAAAGATGCTCCAGAAATACTGGCCCTTTTACTCCACTCCTCTGCTCCCAGGACTCCCTAGAGTTTCTATAACACCAAAGCAGCTCAGCCTGTCTCCATGTGCACATACTGACTCCCGAGCTTGATGGGAGGATCAGGTCTTATTGATCTTTGTATCTTAAACTTGACAAAATTCTGTAGGTCTTCAGGATGTTCATTAAATATGTTAAATAAACTAACCGTGTTTAGTTTCTTTTTGCTTTTCATGCAAATGAATGAATATATCTAACAAAAAACAATAAAACCACAAGTGTAATTTTAAACCATGCTTTTGTTTTAGCTTCATATTTTTCTATTTCATAATCCTAATTATTGCTGTAATGAGTACTTATTATTTCATCAGGCTGATGTTCCATACTTCTATAGCTTTTTGAATAATGTCAAATGCTCAGGCTGTTTCTTATTTTTCATTACTAAAAATGATAATTTAATGAGGATCTTCATGCATACATGCTTTTTTACTCCAAAATATTATTCACATTGTTCACCATCAGGATATACTGGTACACCAAATAAAATGTGGCTATTCTTTGGGCTCTTAAAATGATCTTTCAAATTAAGAAGTTTTACACAGGTTCACTCTATTAGCAATAAGGCATGTGTATGTCCATATTAATAAAATCTAGTGAAATTCACATTTACAGTAGACACCTACTTTTTCCTCTACCCTTGAGTTCCTTCATTCCTGTGGAAACTCCTATTCTCAGCCCAACTGGGTGGCCACCTTTGGAAGTCATTTGCTTATTTGAACCTTGTTTTCTTAAGCAGTTGATTATTCTAAGTGTAAGCAACTGGGTGAATATTCTCATTGAGAATTTTCAAAATGGTGATGAAAATGGAGACAAATCTCCTTCTAGACTAAGAAGTAAACATTGCAAAGTTAAAGTCTTTATACTTCTCTCCTGGATGCATGATTAAAAACTCTGCTCCTTCCCATCATTTTGTCTCAACTTCCTCAGAAGGCTGTCCCCTGCCTACAGATGTCCACATTACTTCCTAGTGATTTCTATTTTATTAGCATGATTTGTTTTCTTCATAGAACACAGATAAAATTACTTATTGCTAAATCATTTACTTTTCTCTCTATCTTTCTATTCCTTCCCCTCTATGAAAGAAGTTGAATTCAATAGGGCAGGTTGTTTCCATCTTATTCACTCCTGCATCCTTAGCACCTGGGAAAGTACCTGATATAGAAGCTCTCAATAATTATGTGCTAAATCAATATTGAATGAATATGTGACATATCCAGTATTTTTCCCAATCAACATGAACTGGAGTTAATCCCCCCAAAAAAATTCTGATTCAGACCTACAATTGTATTTCTCAAAGACTACACTTGCTCCAAGTTTCCTTAGTTATCCCTGACTTAAATAGCAAAATTCAGAGAATGCAAGAATGTAACTTCTTCCAATGAAGAAGAAACTTCTACAGAAATAACACTCTAGTAATCAAGGCCTCTCACCAGGTTCCACTGTCATTTGTCATGCCATTAATTCTCTGCTCATTTCATAGGGAGCAAAGGAGTTTTTACAACAAGAGCTCATTGCAAAAATTAAAACTCAAACTGGTTGTCCCCTGTTCATTTGCCACACGACATAGGTTTCTGGTGACATTCAGCTAATGAATTTTCTTCATGATTAACTACCCGTTATACGTGGCCATTATAATGGAAACACATTCAGCCTGAGCTGTACCCCTTACAAGCAAGGTGGTTGTATAAAGCTTCATTAATATAAGTGAGCTGGGACAGTCTTCTTTTATGAAGTCAGAGAAAAATGAAGCTTGAAAAATATTGCTCACAATCAAACAAATTGCTGAAACAAAAACCATGCTCTGTTGGACTGTAACATCTATTCTATTTTTTTAAATTAGGAATTAAAAGCAAGCATTATGCAAATTTAGATAGTAAATTCAATATTCATGTTCTTTATTTTTTCATTCGCCTACATGCATTGGAGGGGAGGCAGAAGAAGACAAAGCAATTACGAATATTTTTTTGTTTTGTTTTAAATTAACATCATCTAGTATTTGCTTAGCTTGTCAGAAGCCTCAGTAGAATTTATACCCTGGGAAGCTTTTCACCATTGCTTAATCTATAGTGACATCTGGTGGCCTAAATTACTTAAGTAGTTGGAGTAAATTCAATATCTTCATTACACATGTCTTTTAAAGACTCCTTAGTGAATACCTGTTCTGACTTGGTCACCATTAAGGATTAATTCTTTCTTAGATTCTAATGTCAAAGTGTACACATGTGGTGTGTCACAGAAAGGGGTATAGCAAAACTAACTTGTAAAAGGCTATAATAATGCCTTAGTCTGGAATTAAAGTGAAATCCAACTATGATTTTTCCCATTTGCAAAGCAATTTGTTCTTACATCTTATAATGAACTAGGCTATTAAATACATTAAGTGGGTAAATTTATTGAACAAGTCTTAATCATCCAACACTGTGGATACTTTAACTCCTTGAATATCTAATTCATTCAAGTATTTTATTAAGTACCAATACCACATTATCACATCAATCTACCTTTAAGCAGATTTGATCATCATGATTTTATCAGTGAAGAAATAGATATGTTATCTCAATAGTGAAGTCTGGATTTCCTAACCTCTCAGTTAATATGTTAAGATTCTCAATCATATTTTTATGGTTTGTAGCACTCAGAACATCAAATATATCTCTGAATACTTAGCAATTATCCATGTTATGCTTGACCACCAAAGACCTACTGATTACTGACATGTAGTATATTTCCAATACATTAGTTGATCATTAACAGGATTATGAGGTAATATATTCCTCCATTGTTCCCTTTCTCACCAAATTGGTAGCACACCCATTCAGATACACAAAACAGTAACCCAGGGGATACCTTTCGTTTTCTTCTCCATGCCCTTATGTCCAATCCATTACCAATTCCTATTTTACTTCCTGAACATATTTTAAATCTGCCTAGCTCATTTTTTCATATAACCAAAGCTTCAGTTCCCAACATAGCTCAACAGAACAGCCAACAGGCTAATTCCCTCAGATTCACTAATCATCCTTCTTCCGCTCAGCACCCATACTATAGTTTGGATCTTTGGTGCCCCACAAAGGCCCATGTTAAAAGCTTGGTCCCAGCTTGGCACTATTATTAAGAGATGAAAATTATAAGAGATGGAGCCAAGTAGTAGGTCCTAACAACCTTGGAGACAAGCAAGGATGGGGACAGTGGGACCCAGCCCCTTTCTCTTTCACTTTTTGGTCATTAGGTGAATGGCTGTGCTCTACCACACACTCCCACCATGATGGGCTGCTGTGCCACCGGACCAAAATCACTGGAGCCAACCAGCCATGGACTGAGCCTCCAACACACTGAGCCAATTTTTCTCTATCAGTTGATTGCCTCAAGTATGTTTTATAGTTGAAGAAAAGTGACTGATACTATAATAACAAAGTTTTTTTTTTTATTTTTAGCAAAAATCTTCTTTAAGACTAACTTCCTATTGTTCTTAAGAAATGGCAAAAAATTTGAACCATGCATATTTTTAATGAATTTTGCATCTTTGATCTCACCCTATACAGGGAAATTCTTTGAACTCTTGTGATGGATTGTATAGAGGAAAATGAGGGGTGGAGAGGGGGCGGGGAAGGAAAGATAGTAGAATGAGACAACATCTATACCCTATGTATATGTATGAATAGGCAAATTGCATGATTCTACTTCGTGTACAACCAGAAAAATGATAGCTGTACTGCATTTGTGTACAATGAACTAAAATAAAAATAAGTAGATAAACAAATAACAAATAAATCATGTCCATTCCAAACCCATAACTTTTTCTGACAGGTTGTTTCTTCTTCCTGAAGTACTTTTCCCTCTCCCTTTTAAGCTAAGGAACCCCTATTTTGTTTTCATATGTACGTTTTAAAGTTACTATTCCATAGCCAAAGCTGACCACTCTGTCCATATTAAATACCTCTAATGTAGCAGCCTGCTCCTTTCTTCTCTAATTTATCAGTCATTATCTCATATTTCTTTGATAATTTGATTAAAATCTGCCATCTCTTAGACTGTAGATTTGATAAGGAAGCAAAGCTTGTCTGTTTTACTGATCATTGCATCTGTAGCACCTAAAGAAGGGCCTGGCATACTTTTTAACTCATTAAATAAAGTGATTGAAGATATATAATTAATAGAATGGGTTTTGGTCCTGACACTACTGGTTTGCAGTTCTATGTACCTTGACACATTACTTCTCAGCCTGTGTCTTCTCATCTGTGAATGGGTTTAATCACATTGGCCTCAAAGGGCTGCTGTGAGGATAAAACTAGTAAATTAGTGGAGGGCAAAGCCCTTAGCAATGCCAGTCACACAACAAATGGTAGCAATTATTAGGCATGGTTTTTAATAAAATACTGTGTTGCTATTATTAGCCCATTTGTAAGGGGAAATACCTCACGGAATGAAAAGGTCTGTGCCATTATAACTGCCTTTGTTATTTTTTGAAGGAGACTGTAAACAGATCCCTACCTGAACTTACCTGAAAAATTACATGACACAGTAGTGTCCTCTTGAGAGACAAAGAATGAAATAAAAGTGGTAGGGGAAATAAGAGTGATAGCTAGAAATTCTACTTGAGAAGTCCACCATGCACAAGCAGGTGAATAAGCAACAACACAAGGGCTTTGAGAGACCCGACTCTGGAAACAAGATCTGTCAAGGAAGAACCAGTGTTGCCCTTATGAGATTGACAGCTTCGGGTCACTGAGAACCATTATAGGAAGACAGTCCTGGACAGGTCACAGAGGAAGTAGTAAGAATTTCTCAGACCAGGGGAGGGTGACAAGGGTTTGAACTATACCCTCAGCATTGAAGCACATGGTGACCTGGCTCAGGGGACTCATGTCTGCTTTACAATGTTTTGGTGTGTATATGTCTCTGTGTGAGAATGCAGATATGAAAAGACCAACTTACCCATTATTAAATTTGATATTTCCTTTGAGACTGTGTTTTCCTTATCTTCTGCATTGTATAATAATAATAAAGAATACAGTATAATAAAGAATATAAAGGTATACATTATTAAACTCTATGGAAATACATAGAAAAGATAATGAGACAAGATCTAGAATAGATCTTTTAAAATTATTAGAGTATAACAGAACAAGAACCACACACATTTGTACTCAATATTTTTATGTTTGACCCTACATCCTCTTTCCACCTTGTGTTTCAGGATTTTCCTTTTTGAGTTCAAGGCTATATTATGGTAACACAAATGGGAAAGCTATAGTGTTGAAGATATACTTGGGGGGAGGTCAAACATACTAATTTAGCACCCAAGTAATTGTTATTAACTTTGGATTAGAGGACACAATCAAAACATGTCCAAGCTGCAAACTTTCCCAAAGGAAAATAGAGCCTTTGCAGGTCAAGCTAGTATATTCACTTTGAATAAATTCCCCTGTAATTGTAATGAGCATCTTTGTTTAAGAACATAGGAATATAGGTCCCCATTGCTGGTGGGACTATAAATTGGCACAACCACTCTGGAAAGCAGTACGGAGATGCATCAAAAAATTGGAATAGACTACCATATGATTCAGCTATTCTACTCGTTGGTATTTATCCAAAAGAACTAAAAATCACATACTATAGCTATACAGACATTTACATGTTCATAGCAGTACTATTCTGTATAGCCAAATTATGGAATCATCCCAGAAGCCATCAATAGATGAACAAATCAAGAAAATGTGGTTATATATACACAATGGAGTTTTAATCAGTTATAAAGGAGAATTATGGTAGTTGCCAGTAAATGGATGGCAATAGAGAACATCATGCTAAGTGAAATAAACCAGACTCAGAAAATGAAATGTGGAATGTTCCCTTTCATATATAAAGGCTAGAGCAAAATAAAGGAAAGAAGGCAGAGGGCAGGAAAGACTATCACAAAGTTATAGGGAAGATCCCTGAAATAGAAGGGGATCTAGAGTGAGGGAGGAAGAAGAATGAGAAAGGTGAGGAAATATGGAGTGAATTTAACAAAATCACATCCAATGCATATATGAATATACCACAGGGAATTTCACCTTTATGTATATGTAGAAAGTAGCAATAAAATGAATGAGGAAAAAGAAAATCAGTAGAGAAGAAAAAGAGGGGGAAACAGGGATTAAAATCAAATTCTTGCACATATGATTATGCCAAATGAATCCAGCTATTATGTGTAACCAGAATGTTCCAATTTGAAAAAGAATGTGGAGTATAGGCCAGAGCATTGAGTCTATGGGAAATTATTTCCCTACCAATGTATTCACTATTTTCAGAACATATATATATATATTTTTTTCATATCTACATACTTTAAAGTTTATCCAGTTTATTAGACATTCTGCTTTCCTTTTAACGGGCTTTAAAATATTCTTCCCTATAAAGCTTTCCTATATCCCCAATCAGAATGAATCCCCACCATCCTTGATGCTCTTATGGCTTTTTACTTTCAATTTCATGAAAACAGACACTTCACTCTGCCACATGCCACTTCATGGTAAGCAGGCTATTTGGTTGCATGGTCTTTTTAGGTAAAGGGATTATCTAGGTCTCTATCCTACTAGTCCACCTGCATAGTGCTTTGACTGTGCAAGGTACTCAATGAATATGATTTGAAAGAATAAACAAATGAATGATTTTCCCAATTTCAAAATTATATTCAAGAAAGTATAATATAAAGGATAACATATACTTTATATAGCATTTATTATCTAGGTGTCAGACCCTCAGAATGCTTGGAGTTTTATGTCAGTTTGGCATTTATTTCATACCTCAGCAATTCAGCTTTTGTATCTGAAAAATACAATTATGATAAACACTAACACAAGGGACTGTCATAAGTACTAAATATTAGCATATATAATATGCTTAGATGGGCACTTGATATGTATAAAGTCTTAGTAAATGTTTGCTTCATTGACAAGAATACCAATCTGCAGACATGGGTCTATTCTGTCATAATCAAAATAACTAGAGATTGTCTACTATGTCTCTTCCTCAGTTGATATTATAATAAAATCTCATTGAGTTGATACAGTCTCTTCTTGAGGAATCTAAGTACTTGATAGAGACACATTAATCTTAATAAATTCTGTCAAGCATTATCATAATTAATACTTATTAAGCTCCCAGCATGGAATATATAGCATGCAAAAGACAGGGAGAGAGCTGGAGTTTGAAAGAGACCTGCCTGATGTTTTCCTATAGCTACATTGTGATTTTAATAAAAAATTCCAACACAGTCCAGTGACAACTTTTCAAAGTCATACAACTCTGACTGAAAACAGTTTCTCGTGTGCCCCCTCTGACGTAATTTGAGACGAGGTTAAAATGTAGTAGAAAGATCCCAAGTTGCATGAAGATGTTCTTGGTTTCCAGATCAAGATAAAAAATTGGCTTTACGACTTCTGGCAAATTGCTCAACCACTCAGGGTCCCCCCGTACTTCCCCTTTAAAACCAAGATTATGACATCTACAAGTCAGGGGAAGAGCATGGACGATATTAAATGCTATTGTTACTTTTTAGCCAGTTCAAAATGATTTTGAAATACCATTATATTTCCAAGTTTAATATTCTAGGAATTCATCCTAGGTTACTAAAATTAAATAATGGGAAATTAAAGTTTCCCAGAACCACAAAATTTTATATTGGTCATAGGAATGGTTGGCAGTCACACAAAAACCAACTTCAAAGCCCTTTGTATTAGGAGCATACAGTCTGCTTATGGGGTGAGGTTGATGTATCTCCCATCCATAATAAATGACCTGCAGGACGAAGAAGAATAATCATCTTTGCAGTCACTGGCTTTGTAAGGTGATTCACCTTTCTGCTTGAGAGATTTCATTGCCAATGCATATTTAGGAGAGGGGAACTGAAAGAAGATGAAAGCACATCAAACATTTATCTCAAGAGTTTCATTTTCTAAGGAATAGCAGGTGTGTCATGCGATTTCTCAGAGGGGCAAACACTTCTCTAATGCCTCTCCTGGTGTTCATGGAGATAGATGGCATAGAGTAGAGAGCACAGGATGGATAGCTGAAGATAAATATTCCATTTAGAGAAATTGGGGCCAGGTAGGACATTTCTCACAAGACTAAAAGTCTCAGAAACAATCAAATTGTTGTGAACAAAACAAAAGAGAAAAATTCTATAGGAGACAGTATTATAATGACACAAACTTAATTTACAATCTCTTTAAATCACACTATTAAAGACCCACAAATCATTGCTTCCAACTTTGAGTCCTATCTTCTTTTTTTCCAGCTTCCACTCCACCAATGCTACATGCACATCCACATACTCGTAAAACCCAGGAACACTTCGGCATGCTGCCATAGCAGCTACAATTTATCCATTAATATATTTTTGCTATTAAACCTGCTCAGTACCCAAGTACCTTAAAAGAGTAATTAATATATACATAATGCCTCAAGTGCAAAGTGCTTTTTAATTATTAAATAACAAAGAAAACATCTTTCCACATAGGCAGTGCAATGGTTTTCAAATGTATTTTACCTATGGGTTTCCTTCAAATAATAAGTTTAATAGGCAGCATTTTCCCTGAACACTGTACCACTAACCAGGTGTTATGCTAATTGCTTTCCATGTACTAATTCATTTCACCATTAGAATTTTTATGAGAGTAGTCTATTAACTACCATATTAAATATTATACATGAAGAAACTGAGGCGTGAGAATTTAAATAACCTAGAATTAAACTCAGTGAATACTGGAGACAAGACTTGAACCCAGAAAACCTGTCTGCAAATCCTTCACTTCTACACTACCCAGCATAAAAAAAATAAGGTCAAAGAACAAAAGCTCTGCTACATTTATTCATGTGATAGTTATTGAGCATTTACTAAGAGTTCTGCAGTTTGCTAATCATTAGAAGTAGGTAAGTGGATACGTCCTGTTCTTTTGAGGATGCATTAAAGGAGAAACAGAAAAGTAAACTGAAACATAAGACTCTGATGTACAGTAATTGTGATAATGGGTGCTGGCTTCCTGTCTCAGACCTGATCTTTCCATTTCCCAGTGGCCCCAATATGACATGTAATCCCACTATTAACCAAGTCAGCTGTCCAATCCCCAGATGTTGGGGTAGTTCATGATTTGAATACAAAGAGGTTCTGTCAGCTCCACCTTCAACATATATTTCCAATCTGACCCTTGCTCAGTACCACCTTAACACAATAAAAAGATAGAGCAGAACCATCTCTTATTCAGATTATTCCTCCAACCTCCCCACTGCTAGTCCTGCTTCACCCCTGCCCCCTTCCCTCTATCAATTCTCTTCATATCTACTGAGACACTTAGATTTTGCTTTCTCTGCCTTCTAAAGTGCACTTATCCACATCCTCACTGCTACTATCCAGTTCAAGTCTATGTCTTTAACACTCTTAGTGCTAAGTCATGGACGGTGGGTTGTTGAGGAACTCCAGGTTTATCGTACAAGGATTCCCAGACATATGTGCACATAAAACTTTCTGGAGCCTCCACAAATACATGTGCAACTACCACCAAGTGGGGATAAGAAAAATGCATTCCAAATGGTCTTCTGACTTGAAAAAAATTAGAAACCACTGATGCAGGCCTCTTGCCAGTGGCCCTAAGCTCATGTGGACACTTATTCACATGTATTTTCTTTACCAACACTCTTCTCACTTAAGTATAGACCTGACTGTGACACTGTCTTCACATTGCTTAAAGATCTCAATGCCCTGGCCTGTTGGTGTCAAGTGCTTTAGGGTCTCTTACACCAGGCTCTCATTCTTGCCTCCTCAACTTCATTACTATACCTCTCCATTCTGTCTCATTAGATATAAAATGGATCCTCACGAGTTCATGCTTTAGTTTATGCTTTGGCTCTAATCCATGTATTTTTTCTTTATCTTCCAGGTAAAACATTTCAAGACCTAGCTCAATCACCAGTTCTGTGTAGTCTCCCCTACTCCTCCTCCTCCTGCAGAATAAAAAAACCGTTCCAACAGATGTTTTTCTATAGTAGTACTTATAAAGCAGGTATAAAACTAGATATATTTTCTCCCTTGACTGGATGATCTGAAAGCAGGATCTTTAAAAATACAAATATGCACCAGACCCTAGCATAAATTCTGTTGCGTAATTGGCATGAAATATTTGGTACACAAATCAGATCTTTATCCTTGTAATTTAAATACAAACTAATAAACTATGCAAACCCTATACTTTCAAAAATCATTTTCAATTCTTGCTCAAAAATTTGGAAAGCAATATTTTGCTTACAACTTATCAATAGTAACATTTTAATAATGAATTTATATCCAGTTAGGGTAAATAACTTCCTGTTCGGTCTTTTTTGCCATAGGCTCATACTTCTTTACACAGAGCTATTCCAAAATCTGAAGCATGTTACTTTCCTCCCTTGCTTTCATCACCGTCATGCCTGTCCATGTCCCCAATAACAATGAAACTCCCTCCACAGCTTGTCAGATCCTTTCTTCCTAGGCTTTACTTTTTAGTCTCATCTTTCTCCTTTCTCAACTCTATCTACCCCAATTCCGCAAAATGCCATTCTATGCTCTAGGTATATCACATTAGTTTGTCATATCCCTTCTGAAAGTTACCTATTCTAATACCTGTGTTTATAAATACTTCCCCCACCATCTCCTTTCCATTTCTTGGTGTCCTTTAGGGGTAGGGATTGACTTAACTATCAACTAGCCCAACACCTCTCCTTACTATCTCCATACCCTAGCTGTTACTCTTCTTACTCTGGTTCCAACCATAGAACTCAGACACATTTGTTTTTACCTCCTTTCTGCACAGTTCACTAGATTTCAACATCTTAGATATCCTGAACTGTCTCATAGTGTCTCCAGAAACTAACCTGGTCCTTGGCACCCAGTAGGTATTAAGTAAACAGTTGTTGAATGGATGAGGGCCGAGGGGCTGACAGATTTGGCTCCATAGAAATGTTACAGGCCAGGCTCCATGGGAAATGGCTAAACAGACTATTTTGCTCTGAGACTCCAAGTTATGAAGGAAGTGAGCTTCTCCCATGGGAACACCCCACCTCTGTGCCCATCATCAGTTACTTAGCATGAACATGTTTAGCAATACAAACTAACAATTCTTATGTGATGAAAAATTGTTCTCTTTTTATTCCTATTTTTCCTAAACAATGCACCATGTGAATGGTGATGTCAACAATGATTGTGTGGATATTAGTAACCATTGTTTAGTTTGTACCTAGATAAGGGTCATTTTGATCCACTTCCCCCTCTGCTGATGATTTAATGATATTAGTTTGTATTTCAAACCATAGCAACAGACACTTATGATGGATGTGATTTTTGGTATAAGAACCCCTACAACCCTGTGATCAGGGCTGTTCTCCCAATAACCAGATTTTGGGGGCACTATGTGAGACAGTCAGCTGGCTGGCTTAATAAAGACTCTCAAATTTGGACTTCTCAGTGATGATCCGTCTGTTCTTAAGTTGCCCCCCATAACAGGTGCAAGTTATTATTTACACTTTAGGTTCAGAAACTATCTTAAGATCAATGTGAAACCTTAGGAGAAAAAAAAAAAAAAAAACCTCAAGCTGGTTCCATGAATACTAAGTGAGAGAAACTTAGACCACAGTTGATTCTGAGCCTTTAGTTAGGAGAAAGGGGTTTAACTCAGAAAAGGGGTTACTTGTGGGAAATAGACCTTGGAGAATTGAATCTGGTTAAATGAGTCTTCATAACCCTTTTAGCAAGAAAATCTGCTGCCCTCCAGAAAAGTTTTGGAAACATGTTGACATTTTTTTTTTTTCAGAAGAAGTTTATTCCAATGAAATAATTTTGGCAAAGTACACAATGATTTTTCTAATGCAAAATTTATAAATTATTTAATTGTGCTCTATTGTTGGCACTTTTATAACAAAATAGTGAAGACAGATTTGCAATGGGAAAAAAAATCTGAATTGGGTATATGAACTTGAACAAATAATTTCTCCTCATTTACCCTGTTTCACAAAATAAAGGATAGTTAGATATTTCTCCAGGGTCCCTGATGACCAATTTATGTTTAATGAGTTTGGGAGACTGTCTTCCTTTTCTACCACTGTTACTAAGTCTCATTATATTATTTTCTTTTTCCTCCTGATACATCTTTCATACCACCAAATTTTATTTCCAAAATGAAAAAATATTACTGATTATTTATAAATTCCAACAATGCCCCTATATTTCTTCGATTCTCCAGTTCAGGCATGAACTCATATCTAATAGATAAGAAAATTTATCATGTTTTCCTCAGATTAGGCTGTGACCCAAGCCAGGCCAATGAGCATCTACTCAGGACTTTGACTCGAATGATTAGATTCTTGCCCCTGGTAATGCCAAGCTGAGGGGATCAAACTCCAAAATGTAGGTTTGGGCGTGTGGTGGGAGACAAGTTCTAAAGGACACTGGCACAAAGAAGATCAGAACAATGAGATGAGATGAGGTAAAACCTGCTCCTGATGTTATTTGATTATTTGGGCTCAGCAAAGTGCTGACACTACTTTGGGGTATTCCATATTTGTGAGTTGACTTATATTTACTTAAATAGTTATATTATTTTAAGTTTAGGCATTCAGGTGACTCTTAGCATGTGTGAGGTTAACGCATAATGGAAAAAATGCCATCTTTTAAAAAAGTTTGTGAAAGTAGGTGTGAGCAATGGAATATCATGTGTTAATTTGCACCAGACTCCTGAATATGAGATGACTTCCTTTCCTTTGTGAACATACATAATTTGTATTTCTTTCGCATTGTAAGTCAAATTACTATCTACATTGTTAGAAAGTTGTACTTAATACAAAATGCATCTCTAAAGTATAGGTAACATCATTGTTAAAATATGGACTGAAGTTTATTTGTGTGGACAAGGAAAGGTCTCACTGTAGGTCTGCTAGGGCTCTACCATCTTCTGTTCTCATCAGCTATGGTGCTGAATGAGTTTATTTGATGCTACGTCCAATCCTCACAATAATATATGAAGGAGGTCTTTTACTATGTTTATATTTGGATGATAAAATAATTTCTTTGCTTTTTACAGCTTCTAAAGGCTGCCTGCACTCTTTAGGCACCTCTCTCTGACCTCTGCTTCTATCACTTCTCTGACTCTGTCCCTCCTGTCTCCCATTTATAAGGAGTGTTGTAATTACCTTGGTCCACTCAGATAGTCCAAAATACCAGCCCCACCTCAAGACCATTAACTTAATCACATGGGCAGTGTCTCTTTTATTATGTAAGGCGATACATTCTGAGGTCCCAAGGATTAGAATGCGGACATCTTGAGCATGGGGAATATCTGATCTACTATTTAAACTAATTCTTACAGAAATTAAAATACATACCCAAGATTACAAAAATGGCTACTATGAAGCCTGGTTTTTATTCCGCCAAGGAGAGTAAGATTCCTGTAAGTGCACACTCTTCTCTCCTGTGTATATATGATATGTAGACATTGCTTCATGGCACACTCTATGACACTCTAAAAATATAGAAAACTTAATGTGGATTTACTCTGTTGTCTGTCTCAATAGTTAATTTGGTCTTGCCTGAAGCCTTTTTCTCAGCCATAAGCCGCAGAAAAGTGAATCTGCTGATTCAAAAACTACATCCACATGCTTTCTTCCGGCAGTCAGGAGACATTCATGTCCTTATGATTTACATTGTATACAAATCTTGGCACCCAGTTAGTTTTCTGTTGGCAAAATGACTTTGCTATATACATCATTCTTATCTTAAATGTTTGTGAAAGTCAGTCAGTCAACAAGCATTTATCGAGTGCCTAAAAAAGCATTCCACATAAGTCAATGTGCTATAAGTCAATAAGATAATCATTCAAATGTCACAACCAAAGTACTATTCCTCAAATGAAAGTTTTCAGAAATGTCCAGATTGTGAAAGTACAAAGTACAATGTGCCTATGTGGTCAAATTAGCTATCCTTAAGGATTGGTAGCATTATTAGAGACCTCAGTGACTTCTTCTTAGTCTCTGTGTGTCCATCCTTCCATCCCCCTAACACATATATACAAACATAGGTAAATGTGTAACATGTTTTCCGTGAATCAAGACACATTTTGTGTGTAATACCCAGCAGAAGGATATGACCACAGTGAGTGATTCATTAAGAAACATCAGCTGGCCTGGCGTGGTGGCATAAACTTGTAGTCCCAGTAGTTCAAGAGGCTGAGGCAAGAGGATCTCAAGTTCAAAGCTAGCCTCAGCAATGGCAAGGCAGCAAGCAATTCAACAAGATCTTGTCTCTAAATAAAATACAAAATAGGATTGGGAATGTGGCTCAGTGGTCATCCACTAAAAAGAAAAAAAAATCAGCTGAACCAGAACCTATTATGAATTCTCTGAATTGGATTCTAAAGAACTCATAGTCTTAGAACAGAGACCCTAAAGCAGAATTATATTTTTAGTGTATCATACTCTTATATAGGGACCCCTTTGAAATAGCCTCCATCTAACTAGAATGTTCTCTCCAAACTCTTTACCTGGTTAACTCATACTAATATGTCAGGTGTCACCTTCTCCTGAGAGATACCTCTCATTCCCACAAAATGAGTTAGATGCCCTATTTACACACTTCAGTAGCATCAATACTTTCATGATAGTGACAAAAGATCTTTCAAATGATATGGCTATTGATCCGTATTGTGCACTGCTACAGTCTGCATGAAGGCAAGGCTGCATCTATTTACTGATCCCTGTTCCTAGACTGGAGCCTAACTCACGGTAAAAAGAAAATGCCATGGAGGAGAGAAAAGGTCTAATGCTATACACAGACTTTTGGAAAATGAGTTTTCTGTTGTGATAAAACTTTCCAATGAAAGTACATTCCTGCTTCCCCAAGTTGTACAAGTCACCTCCCTGATGCTGAGATTATTTCAGAATGGGGGAATCAATGTTTCTCTTAAATGGAAACATGTAGAGTATATGCATCATTATTTATAGATAACAAGAACACTCATTATGTAAGGGAAGAAGGCCCATAATCTAGACAGCTGCTTAGATCACTGATTCTCTGCAATTCTGGAAGTATCCCCAGCAGCTGTATGCCAGCTCTATCCACAGGAATTTAAGGGCCACAGGTATCCATTCTGAAATGAGCTCCATCTGTTAGAGTTCCAAGTAGCCAAGTTCATTTCTAGTAAAATACTCTATTCCTGATTAAAGAAATTGAGAATTTAATCTAAATATTTTATGTTCTTGGGCAGGGATGTGTTTGATATCCACCTGCCAAATTTGAAATGATAAAGTGTAGGTAAATTTCTTTTAATTCTACTTACTTTTCAAATCTTATTTAGAGAAAATAAAATACAGAGAAAAATATGAAACTAACTTTTGCCACCACTTCTTGGATTGAAATATAGAACTTGGACCTGCTTCTTTATAAATTTACAATTGAACATAGAGTATAGCATCACTCACATTTAACAACCACAATAATAATGTAAATAACTAATATAATGACTTCTGTTAACACAACTTTGTTCCCTGGTACTAGTACTACCTAATATCAGAACACATGCCATGTGCCAGGCATATATATTATTTCAGGTCATCCTCACACCTCTAGTGAGGGATGGAGGGAAGAAAGTCAGAATAAAAGCTTTCTTAGGTTTCTTTGATAGCAGTTATTTAATAGACCCAATATCCTAATTATTTTTAGTGCAATCCAGAGGGCTTGCATTTATTCTAAATTACAAGACTTGAACCAGAGAATGTTCTCCTGCAAACAACCTCCATAATAGCTTAAATATCTTTGGTGCTTTCCCTTTGAAATATGAAAATAATAATTCATGTTTATCTGGTAGTTTACACTGGGATTCCCATTAGCTCCTCTGTGGTAGAAGAGAAATGGGTCATCCAGATCTTCCTTCAGAGAAGGACTAGGAGGGGCATACTCCAGCTGAGGGGAGAGGAGGAAGTAGCCAGCCACTCATTAGCTGTCACATCTTCCACATCTACCTCACTTGCTAAGAGCCTCTTCACTAGAGTTCATGCCCTCCTGGTGTATCTGGATCCAGTGATTAAGACACAGAAGTCCAGTCATGTTGTCCTGACACAGGATGCCCTGATGGTCTTCATTTGCTCCAGAACTCTTGGTTCAAGAAGAGAGAAGCACTAGACATAGCTACTTGGTAAGCAGTTCATTAGTCAGTGATAATTCAAAAAGACAAAAAATAGACGAATTAAAAAAAAAAAAGAGGTAAAACTGATGAGCATAGGAAGAATAGATATTCCTCCACATGTCTTTGAATTTGGAGTTGGAGGGTGGGGTCAAGCCTAGGTCCTGAAAATGCATTCCTTAGGAGTAGTGAGATAGAGGTAAACTTTAAATTGAGCCAAAGTAAGACTTGCTTTGGTCCTCTATGCTCCAGACTGGAAATATTCCTGGCAGAAGGAAAGTTTCCTCATTCTATGCACTGGGGTGACACCCTACAGGCACAAATAAAAATTCTTTCTTTCATCCACCAAATTAAATCTATAAAATTAAAAAAAAAAGTTCAGGTAAATTTTATAAACAAAGTAACTTTTAGACAAGAAATTTTACGAAAGACTAGAATATTTTTCTGTTGTAAGACTAGGCATAAGACCCTTTGGGGTAGAAAGAAAATGTACAAAAACATAGTGACATTTGAGAAAAATGTTTAAATGTTTAATTTAAACATTTCATTAAAAAATGTTTAATTTAAACATTTCATTAAAAAATTTCAATCACAAAATAAAATTGTGATTGAAAAATGAAAAGTGTTTGCAGATAAGATTGGAGAGAAGGGCAGGTCATTAACATTGACTCACCTTGAATGCCAGATTAAAGAGTAAATGATAGCAGGAAATAGTATCGAATAATTTTTTAACAAGATAATTAACAAATTAATTTAGAAAAAAACATTTAGGGCTTAATGATGTTTGTTGATTTCTCACACCTCTTTAGGTCTAGCTACTTAATCTTCATCAGAATATGTTCATTGCTAGTTTCTCATGTACGTGAGAAACTTCATAATAATGTGAAATTATTTAAGGCCCAGTTGAAACACCTACTTATTCATGAAACGATTCCAAATTTTCACCTACTAAGTCCCACTTCAAATTCTATTTCAACTTTATGAAACACTTAATAACAATTTTGTTTTTCTCTCTCTCCTACTGGAATATAAGAAGATCTTCCCACAGAAAACTTTTCCAATTCAATGACAATGACAAAAATTGATAATACCTACGTAACACTTATTATGTGATCAGAGCTTTACTAAGCACATTACCAAGGTTTTACTCATTCAGTATTTTGAGATGATGAAAATGTTAGATAAAATACTATCAGATTCTATACCTTTTATGAGCTTAAATTTTTCATTAGAAATTCTGGATCCAGTGTCATTGTTTTTAAACACATACACAACTGCTCCTATACCAACACCAAGGAAAATGCTTTGTACATGTGGTAATTTAACATAAAGACAACCTTTTCCACTCAGTCTTATCCTCAAAAATACAATCCATTAACATATTAAATCAACAACAATTTATTAGGATAATTTATTTTCAGAGCACTTTTTATTTCCCCAGTAATCAACAGTAAATCACTCTTAGAAACCATAGATCTTGCAGCCATGACAGATTACAAAATGTCACTTAAAAACAAACTTTTCCTCATTTGACTAGGTATCAATAACTAAATTATGTCTCCAGCAATAATTTCTAATGATAAATGTAAACCTGAAGCCCTGATTATTTTAGTGAATACCTTTTTTATTTTTAAATTTACACACATTACTAAGAAAACACATTTTAGTAAGATACTTAGGTGGTTGGGAAATTTTAACAAATTATTTCTAGATGAATGATTTTCTTATTTCATACATGCAACAAGCCTTCAATACAACAACTCTTGACATTTGAATTCGTGTTGTAATTGTTTGGGAAATAGCTCCTTATGCCTAAAAGTTATATGTACTCTTTTCTTCACCGGCATGAATTACTTGAGCTAATGTACACAAATGTGTTTCTCATGTTCCTCATATGGTACTGCAGGTAAATCATTTTAATATAACATTAGATTCATATGTTTCATAGCATCCCACAATATCCCACTAAATGAAATTCGTACTCATTCTAAAGGCAGCTGTCCTTTTGGTTTGTGGGAGGTGAAGAAATCAAAAACCAAGGCTGCTGCCTAGGACCCACTGTGTGTTAAATATTCAACGACTGCTCCATTTCAACAATATGACTAGTTAATGATTAGTTCTTCCTAAATTTTAAGAAGTCCTTTATGTTATTGTTTTAAACTATAAACAGTTTTCTAACGTATGACTGCCAATCAATATCAAGGCAACAAACACACGCCAGATAGTTTCAAGAAATGTGTTAACGTGTCTTCAGTATAATTTTTAATAAACTAATAGTAAAGTAGACTAAACAAATGCATGACCAGATGGCCTGACTTTCCACTGTATAGTATATTTTCATCAAGTTACTCCTATTTGTACACAGTGATTTCTAACTCTGTACAAATAGGGATTGACAGCTCCCACACTTTTGATCCATTGGTTTCACTTCTTTCCTTCCCCCTTTTATTTGTTCCAACCTTTCAAGGATTTAATGGGCCATTATAAAAGCTCATAACCCTTTTATTTCAGCCTGTTCTAAACTGATACTTAGATTATAGGTTATAACTGTTCAACACTATCATATTTGCCTGTGGTGATATCAAATAATACTGTCTCACTCACAGACCCAATACTTAAAGAAAATGCTATGGGAATGAATCAACTTTAATATTAAAAGGTAAACAAGAGAGAGGGCAGCATAAAATAAGGGTGATTTTATTCTGTTTCTACTAAAATATTTCCTCATTCTCAAAGGATATCATTAAAAAACATTGCTAAGATGTTTGAATAAAAAATCATTTGTAGACATTAACATGTTTCCTTAAATTGCAATTTTTAAAATTATGAATTGTATTTCCAATGGTACTTTCAAACCTCTTGCATTATTCAAGAAGTGGAATGAATTAGACATTATTACCCTGTGTGCACATCTGACTACACGATCAGTGTAATTCTACATCATTTATAACCAGAAGAATGATAAGTTATATTCCATTTATGTTTGATGTGTCAAAATGCATTCTACCATCATGTATAACTAATAAAAAAAGAAGCACCTCACTATTCAGTGGAGAGGTGCAAACCTCAAAATTATCTTTAGCACCACCCACCTACCTGAGGCTCTAAGAATACAGTTCTTCCCATTGTTTTGATTCTCAGCTAAGTTACATAGATTCATACAAGCTCTTACAGAATATCTGTATTATTTTTTTCTTTAGGAAAGAAACCATTTCCCCAGATTTATGTTAAAATCAGTGACTTTGCAATAATGTTTATTTCAACTACATGAATAAAGACAAATACAACCTGACATCATTAAATCAGCTCTCAATCCACATATATTAAAATCAACAGAAATAAGTTTCTAGTAAACTTGCTAATCAAGGAAAAGATCATGAGAAAATATAAGTGATGTATTGACAAATTTTAAATAAATGTAATTGGTAAACCAATTTTCCATTAGCAGCTTATTACTCTGGTGTTTCAACAAAAGATTTATCAATTCAATTCTAGAGCAAGAATGAATCTTTCTTTTTTCTATTTCTAACCATTTATAAGAAGAATGAATTTCAGGGATGTTTCATTCTTTTCATGACTGCTAGGTTTAAAGAACATAAAATCAAAGCAATTACATTGTTTATAGAAAGTAACAGGCTATATAGATTCTCTCAAGTTCATTTCTCTTTTCTCTTTCCCTTTATTCATACATACATTTTTCTCTGAAATGCAATCCATAACTGACACAAACATCAGATGTAATCCAAATAATTTAATTCAACTATCCTCTATACTTTGCGGATTGAGCTATTTGATCTTTTGCACTGCTTCATAAGGAGAAATAAAACATTTCTCTAGGTGCTTTATGTACAGGAAGACAACAGAACATTCTAATGCCCGTAACACATAGTTCTTAGCTCCTGCCTTTGAATATCAGGGTGCCAGAATGAATGTAGAATATGTACTTTAAAAAATGTCATATTAACAAATGTGATGTTACTTACCAGTTAGTTTACATCTTAGCTCCCATCTCTGAGCAATAATGACACTAAAAGAAAAAAAAGAATTGAAATATAAAAACTTTGTATTTCATAGTGAATTTAGAGATCACATTGTTAGGACTATATTAACACAGCTGCCCATTTTAAATATCTGGTTTGCCCTAATAACTCTTTTACCTTTATGCCTAAGAAATAAAGCAAAAAGGTAATAAGGAAGCATATTTAACAAATGTAAAAAAATGAACTTCCTGTTCTTCTAATCATATAATTCTGTTATCTTGTATACCCACCTTTAATTCCAATCAAGAAACAGCAGCAGCTAAACAGTCTTTCTCTGCCACCTGATAGCTAATAGCTAATTTAGCCCCCTTCCCCCAGTCACACTGACTGCTAGCAATTACAGGAGCAATTGTGTCATGTGCTTGCAATGAAGAAATGATAACTTGCTACAGGTGGAAGGAGAAAGTCTCATTTGAATGACACTTTTCCATTTTAAGAGAAGCTATAAATGGATCCAGATAGTGCAATTGGAATCCATGTAGTCCGAAACTATACTTGGTCCCTCTTCTGGTACCTTGTGCTAGTTCTTGACTGTACTCCAGGGGCCAGATGTTGAAACTTACATTAACCACGAAGCTGTCAAAAATGAGGATTGCTCCATGAGACCTTAACCGTTTGCTCATCATTTTGAAGAAAATTGCGACTCTTAAACATGATTCTGCTCAAAGTCATGAAGGTAGTGATTTGCAGATCCTGAATTCATCACAAAATCACATCGGTTTTTACTAAGGTTTATACTTTCCTGCTATTGAGATGCTACTGTGGTAGAAAATGTATTCATTGGTTCAAATACTTGTTGAGTGATTATGAGGTGTCAGGAATACTTATTGTTTAGAGTACAACAGTGTACAACCCAGACTAAGAATCTGCTTTCATGAGTTTTCACTCTAACAATGGGTGATGGACAATTAACAATAATCATAGTAGACAAGTACATTACATAAGATGCAGAAGAGTTTAGAAAAGGATAGGATAAATGAATTGGAAGGCACAAATTTTAAGCTCAGGTGGAGCAGGAGAGAGGCATTTTGCATTTTTAAATTGGGTGTTAAGGTAGACTGATACTTGAGCAAACAATTGAAACATGAGGAAGGCAAATTTAGGTGATTTCTATAAACGTTGATCCAGAATGATAGCTCTACAGCAAAGAGGTTCACAGACTCAGAGCTGAGACCTACCACATGTTTCTGAGAAAAAGGCAGCTACAGGTAGCACTTAAACAGGATAAATGATGGCAGTAGTGATCCTACCATGATAGAACCAAGTAGGAAAAGGGCAGGGAGGCCAAATCTGGATTGATTTCTGGGACTACCTATGGGTTTTAGTCAGCTATTTACCTGCTGGGGCTGAAGGACCAGACCAGCACAATCATAGAGGAGAAAAGGTTAAGGGCTCACAGTTTCAGAGGTCTTAATCCACAGAAGGCAGGCTACATTCCTTGGGGCCTGATGCAAGACCAAACATGGTGGAAGAGTGTGGTTGAGAGAAGCAACTCATTGTGATCAGGAAATAGAGAAAGTCTACTCTCCAGATACAATTATCTACCCATGACCAAGCCACAATTCCCACCTCCTCCAGCCACACCCTTCCATTTCAGTTACCACTTAGTCAATCCTTCTCACTATGCTAGACATCTTCTGAAACAAGAGTGGTGAGTGCAAACCTCAGGTCTGAAGCCTGTATGTAAGTGCTGGTTCTTTCCCTTACTGAAGTGCTTTGAGCAGTTCACTTGAAACTTTAATCCTCAGTATCCTCATTTACATTACCTGAGAGCAGCAGAGAAACAGGTGAGGGAGAGAGAAAGAATGTATTACATTTGCTAAGGTATTTTAAGCAATATAAGCTCAGTGTATTATAAGCAAGTGTGAAAAAGCCATTCTTCCTCCAGTCATGCCCTTTGCAGTTGTTTCTTCTAAAAATGAAGATAGTAATTCTCAACTCCTTAACTTTAGACTGAGCACTTACTTTACTTTTTGGCTCATAGAATATGATAGAAAAGACAGTGTGACAACTCTGCCTGTTAAGAGGAATTGGGTATTTCTACTTTTCCTTTTGTGTCTCTGTCCAAACTCAAGTTTGCTCTGTGGTCTAAGGAAGATGAGGGTCATGTGGGACAGAGCTGTCTCAGCTGAGCCCAGACTTGCAGCAAGATGGAGAACAGCCTGGCTGCCTCACCAGGAAGCAGACCTGCCCCACCAAGTCCAAAGAAGCTCAGTCAAATGAAGTCATGAAGTCACACTAAGAACTGTTTTCACCACTATGTTTTGAGATGCTATGTTGCATAACCTCAGCTTAATGATAGAGTTGGTGTTAAATAAATCCTTTTCCCTATCCTATTTCTTTAGTCTCTAGGGCTTCAATTAAAACAAACCACTCCCCAGCAGAAAAAAAAAAAATATACCTGACCATAGAATCACGGTTTACTTTATAGCTTTCAAAACTGCAAATCTAAAGAATGTTCAAATTCTTCAAGATAAAATACCCATCCCCAAGTGGCGTTTAAGTCCTAAGTTGCACAGTGCCTTAGAGTGTTTGGTTAAGTGCTAGAATGCTTCAAATGTGATTACAAACCAAAGTCAATGAGTTACAATGATGTCCTTGACTGTATCAGAGAACTGTGTCTTAATGCAAATACAATGGGAAATGAACTGCTTTTAGACAATGGTTTTCAAATAAAATGTGAAAAGATAAAATAGTCTATCCTTTGGGGTTACCTTACCATCACCAAATTTATTACTGTAATTAAAAATTTTAAAGTGAAATACAGCATCCTGTTTGTGAATTTGCATACTGGTATAACCCCCAAATTGATACTTTTGGTACCCTTATGGTCACACGTGGACAGAGTGGAAAACATTTTGCATTGCCCGACACTCATGTTCCTGAATTGAAGTGCCCTTTCAGTTCTAACACAAGTGTCTTTTCATTTTCACTTTAGTCCTACATTTTTTGTGCTACTAGTGATTGAACCCTAGGAGTGCTCTAACACTAAGCCACATACCCTTTTACATTTTTTTAAAATTTTGGGAGAGTTTCTTGTCAAGTTGCTGAAGCTGGCCTTGAACTTCTGAACCTCTTGTCTCAGTGTATGGAGTACCTCAAATTATAGGTGTATACCACCATTCTGTGCTTGTGCGTGTGTGTGTGTGTGTGTGTGTGTGTGTGTTGATTTTGCTGTTCAAAGTGGTCCCCAAGTGTGGTACTGTTTTGTCTAGTGTTCCTAGAAGTCTGTGATATGCCTATTGGAGAAAATGTGTTACATTAGCTTTGTTCAAACATCAGATATAATTCTGTTTACTCTGAGTTCAGAGTCAATAAATCAAAAATGCATATTAAATATGTTTTTTTCACAGAACAAGATTATATACCAATCAGCTGACAACAATATTGTGACTTGGCAGAAACTTAACTCTATATTCCATATAATCAGTGGTTTAGTATTCACTAAATCATTGTGGCAATTTATGGATTATAATAGCATCTACTGAAACTTGACCATGTGTATATGTACTTCTGTGTGTATACATATGTACTGTTATGGTTTGGATGTGAGGTGTCCCCCAATAGCTCACATGTGAGACAATGCAAGAAGGTTCAGAGGCAAAATGATTGGGTTGCAAGAATCTTAACCTAATCAGTGAATTAATTCCTGATATAATCATCTTAGCAGCAACTCGAGGCAGGTGGGGTGTGGCTTTGGGTATATATTTGTCTCAGCTTTCCTCTGCCACACTCTCCCCACATAATGTTCAGCCTCACCTTGAGCTCCAAGAAATGGAGGCCAGCCTTCTATGGATCAAGACTTCTGAAACTGTGAGCCCTCAAATAAACCTTTTCTCCTCTGCAATGGTGTTGGTTGGGTCCTTTAGTCACAGCAGAGTAAAAGCTGACTAAAACAGGCACATATCACACATCATATACATCATAAATCCCTCTCAGTATAGCATTTTAATTACTTTCCTCATTAATATTACCAATCACCAAGAAATTCTTTGCAGAATGAAAACATTTTCTTCTAAGGGAAGCCTGGGATCTTCCATCTGAAGATGATACTAAATGTTCTGGTTATTCATAAACATGGGTAAGTACTGGGTAAACAGTTCATGGGTCAGTCTTCATATGCTTATGCTTCTTGGCTTGTAATATGTACATAAATTGAATTATTACCATGAGATTCAGTAGGAGAAAAAAAGGCGAATAAATAGATCATCCAAACTTATTTATAAAGCAGTCTTTAAAAAAAAAACAGTTTAGAGTCAGTATGATGTCTCATTAAATCTTTTAATAACCCTCATTTAATGAGAAATGTGAAGGACATCCACCTAAAGTACTATTTCCTCACTGAACCCCCCTTTTTGAATGCACAATATCTTCTATAGAGAAGATACCTCATTACTGTACTTAAATTCCATTATAATGATCATTGTAGATTACCTTTCTCTTGCCTTTGATCTCTTCTGAACCCAGAGTCCAGTGTCTGAGACCTAAGATCTCATTGCACATGGCAAATACTAATTATGAAACACTAAAGTAGTATCAGGTCACACCTGGGGCATCATGTACACTTCAGATGTGTGTGTGTGTGTGTGTGTGTGTGTACACACATATATATGTGTAATTTGTAATAATTTAAATATACTGTACAAATTTTTTACCTCAAACTTCCTAGGAATTGCTTTTTACAATTTCCAATCCTCACCTCAGTCCAAGCTGAGCTCAGTGTAGTGGAAAAAGATGAACTTTGGTAAAATAGGGATTTATATTCTGGCTATAATACTTAATAATAGCAAAAGATCCAAAAAGCTATAGAATTTTTCTATCTTCACCTTTCTATATATTAACACCCTTCTTGAGTTAGTTATGAGGATTGTACCAGATTGCATATGTGTAAAGGCCAAGCATATAGCAGTCAACCTTCTTTCTTTCAAGATTGTATTTACGTGCAGATCTTGAAATACTTCAATGATAAATTCACTTCCCATAGAGGTGATCATGTTTTAATTTTCAGAAGCATAGGAATCTGGATGCAGCTGGAGGGTTGTGAGTTATCAAAAAGTCTCTGCTATAGGCAATAATTTTAATGTTAATTAACTCCATCTGGAAGGAAAAGCAGGTGTTGAAATTGATCACTTAAGTACAGAAAGCAAAGGCTGTTTACTAAACTCTCCCTAAATTAATTTGGCTGAGCTTGTGGTTAAATTGCTTTCATGTCACTTTTCTATAAATGCCTTATACCAAATGCTGAAATTGAAAAAAGAAGTAGACCAAGCAGATTCTAATGAAATGTAACAAATTAGACTGAAAGGTCACCTAAAAATAAAAAAAAAAATTAAAAATAAAGAAAAAGCAATAGTCACTTTTGCTTCAAAAGCAGGGAAAATTTAGGCAAAAATAATTTCCTATGTGTGGTTCACAAATCACCTGCATCAAATTAATGTGAGTGTGCTAGAACAGGTAGAGTTCTGGGCTCTCTGCCAACTCTATTGAATAAAATTCACCAGCAAGCCTGGAAATCTGCATTTTAATAACTACCCAGGTGATTTTTATTCTTACTAAACTTAATCATTTTTCAAAGATCAGAGAAACCAAATCACACTGATGGTGACACAGGTTCCTAGAAAAATGAATAAGATAATGGTTTTCTCAGAAAGTAAAATGAATAAGAAGCTTGAAATATAGTTAACACTCTGAATGCCAAAATCAAAACTAGACCATTTAAGAAAGCACTGAACTTGTGGTAGCATCTGCTGATTAATTTCTTTCCTTCTGTTACTACCTGTTTCCTCAATGAAATCCCAAATTCCTTAAAGTTCTCAAGGCCCTCCATAATCTGATTTCCATTCCACTCTGAAGTGTGGTCCCAAGCCAGCACCTTCAGCATGATGCACACTCAGAAATTTTGTGAACAGAGCCCAGAAATCTTCATTTCAGGAATACCTCCAGGTGATTTTGAAGCACCCTGAGGTCTGAAAACAACTTTGCATGCAACATTTTAACAGATTTTTAACTAGTAACTGTTATGAACAAGACATGAGGTTGACAAGATACACAGCAAACATAATTCACTAATTTCCTTGTCAGATAGAAAATAGACTGCTAGGGCCTGCTAGTGTCTCCAATCATGAAAAAATTGAGTATTTACTGCATGTAAGTGCTCTTCTGAGTGCTTTACATTTATTACCTAATTAATCCTCGTACAGTGTAATGACATGAGTTTGAATGTTATCACCATTTTACTTAATGAAACTGAGACAGAAGTTTAGCAACACACCAGTCATACAGCTGCTGAATAGAACCAGGAATTGAAATCAGGGATTTAACATGTCTCTAGAGTTCTTTATCACTCCCACATTATCTCAGGAAATGTTGCCAACTCAAGCCCTTCCTGAGAAATCTTTAACCTAAATCAAGAAAGCTGACTACACAGATGAAATGAGTAACTAACCCAAATTAGTTTCCAAGGTCAAAAATAAAAATATTTTGTCATGTAAATGACAAAGATTTCCCCCCCAAAATTCCTCTTTTTTATCAACTCAAAACCTGCTTATCCTAGGTTTGCATTAAACCATCTTTATTAGAAAAGACTTTTAGTTGTGTGAACATGAAACTCTGTCAGAACCCAGATTTCCTCATTTAAGACTATAGATAACTATAACATTAAATCATAAACATTATGAAATAAGGGAATGTATGTGAATCAACATTTTAAGCTTTAAAACAGTTACATGCTTGCAACATGTTATTTTTCATACAAAGGGTTAAGTACTTATTGATGGGTGAATGTTTAATCTTTGACACCATAATTAGCACTACGTTTGTACCGTTAGTATAAAGTACTTGCATGTTAGTGATTCATTTATAATTGATGATTCTAAAACTTCCTGACCATAAGATTAGCCTGAGGTGGTGTTTAGAAACCTATATTTTCTAGTGGTTCTCCCCAAGAAATTTTAATTTAAGTCTGGCATTGGATCTAGGATACCATATATTTTAAAATATATCCCAAGTGATTATTATAATGAACTGAGTATGGGAAATCATAGAAAATTTAAAATATTCTGGACATTTAAAAAAAAGAACAAGCGAAAACAAATCATTCACACTTTCCTCTAAAAACAAAGCTTATTTTTGGACACAAGCTTGTTTATTTGTTCATTTACTTGTCAAAATATTTATAGTATAACAGATAGTGAGTTATTAGTTCTTACCCAAAGACATTTGTCAAAAATGGTAGAGAAACACCTATTTCCTAGGAGGAAGATAGGATTTAGGAATGTATTAATTTGAATAGACTAGGTTATGATGCAGGAATAAATTATATTCTGAATCCCAGTAGCTTAATAAAATAGATATGTCTTGCTCATTCACAATGCATGTCCATTGAGGATTAGCAGGGATTGGGGGAATTAGAATGGGAGATGCACTCCATGTGGTTACTAAGGGAACCATACTGAGTTTCTACCACCTTACAGCTGCACCATCTGGAACTTGCTGCCTTTTCTGTTATTAAAGTGGGGAAGGAAAAGGCTGAAAAGCAGCACTTCAATGTTTCACTGTCTCAAGCAGGAGTGAAATGTAAAACTTTACTCCACAGTTATTTGACTAAAATAGTCAAGTGGCCCAGTCTAAATAAAAGAGTGTATGGAATTGCTCAATTATGTACATGAAGTATTTTGCAAGCCTTATTATCTCAACCTTAGTGTATTTTATGCCTAATGATTATCCTAAATAATCACCTATTCACCAAAATCAGCAATTTAAAGCTATCAAGCAATAAGGGTAGGATAAAGATCTAAATGAATCAGTTTCTCACCCTAAGAATTTAAAGTTTACATAAAACTACAGTGAATAACTCATTAAATTACAAGGAGCATTATTTAAAGAGCTGAAGTGTGTGATACATGTGCTTTGATCTCACAACAGGGACACATTTAGTAAGGCAGACCTTTATGAAAGAAATTGGATAAATTAGGACCATAAGATTAGAAATAATCACAAACAGATAATTTGACACAATTAGTAAATAGCAAAACAGAATAGTAAAACAAAATGTCCAAACTATGACTGGTGGTGTCCAATGTTTACATGAGGCATGTGCATTTTCCTCTAAGGAAGAAATGCATGATAATCTAGGGTTTCCTTCACTAAAGCCCTGCTTTCACCACAGAAAGAAGTCTTTTCCTCTGGATCTACATTAGCAGTTCTTAATGAAGTTGTAATCTAGTCAGTGTACTCAGCCTGTGATAACTCTGCATAACATTTCTCTACTACAGGACCATGGACATGTAAAACAAATGGGCAAGATCATTGAGGCATATTCCTTTGAACAGCCCTCCTCTGCCTTTTCCTTCTAAATTGCAGAAGAATTGGCAGCTAATTAGCAGCTCATTAGCAACATTGATAAACCATGTGACAAAAACAAATGCTGTGCTAACAGAAGGGACAGAGCTTTCTCATGAATATGAAATAGAATTCAGGGATTAAAAACGAATCACTGAAATGAGCTTCCTAGGTTTCACTGTATTTTGTGTTTTCTCAGTCACTTGCACACTCAAATATTTATTCACCACCGTGTTCAAGGCAATGTGGTAGTTGCAGGGATGAAAAAGCATCAAACACAATACTTTCCTTCAAAGAGCATATGAGAGAGTAAAATGATTAAGTATCTGTCTCCCTGTAAATGACCTTCCTGAGGCCAGAATGTTCCCTTCAGGTGGAAGCATTATACTAATGTGCGTGCATGCCCATACACATACATACATACATACACATCTTGCCACACACTTGCAGGTGGACTGCTGTTAAAGTAGGCATGATGTCTATGGCTAACTAGTTTTATACACACACACACACACACATATATATGTACGTATATGAATTGACTGGATATATATATACACATATATGCATTATATATATATATACACATATATATCATATATGATCTTACTCTCAAGCAGGAGTGAAATGTAAAACTTTACTCCATAGTTATTTTGCTAAAATAGCCAAGTGGTCTCATATATCATATATGAGAACTGGATCTTCTACATTAATTTGAAACATTTTGAATGACCAGACTTTCTTAACTGTAACTTTTCCAATTAAAAGCATTCAGCTATTCTTTATTTCCGAGAAAGTTCTAATTCCTTATAATCATACACAAGGTTTTGGCATACTTTTTGTTCTTGTGTCCTACCATCAAATATTTGTGGATCTTAAAATCTACCACAGGGTATCACTCATGCATTCACCTTGAATTACCTTTGCCAACCCCATCAATTCACTTTATCTTTATAATACCCCCTCACACTTGAAGATGCAATAGCCTCAAATCAAATATAGAAAGTCTTCCTTGGGTTAAATTTTCCCCCCACCCCTATTTCTTACATTTAACTTATTATACTATATAATAGATACCTAATTTAGCTTCTGCTTCTCCCTTTTGGACTTAGAACTTGACAGAAGTTGTTTCTGTTCATATCTTTGTTTTTGATGGTTAATACAAATAAATATTTAAATAAGTAAATCAGTAAATTTGTGTGCTACTCAAACTTGAATCTACTATGGGAATATATAAATGATGTGTTAGTGTGTACCACATTAGACTCTGCTTTAAGCTATTAGGATGCTAGAAATATAAATATTTTTCTTTTAAAAGCCACATTTTGCTGTTTTAATCAGGTAGATAAGTCAATCACCTTATAGAAAAAAAAAGCCTTAAAACTGTAAATGTTGTTTTATATTTGTTCTCAATATAAACCTTTTATGAGTAGCTTAGTAATGTAATTATATCTCAGATACTTCATTAGAATTATAGAATTTGAGTACTTTCAAGCCTTTCTTTTGACAGACTATATTAAATATTAACATTCTGAGTTCTCTTTAAAACCTATCTTTGCAGAAGATCTAAAATGTAAAAGGAGTGTATCATTTTGTTTCCTAAACTTTAAGTGAAAAATTTAAAAGAAAACAACTCCTACATTCAGGCAACTGTAACACCAAGTCAACTTAAAAACTGAGCCTAATACATTTGTGACGTGAATGAGAAAATTGAGCCATAACAATGAGACATGACTTGTGAAAAGTCTGCCTGTGAGTACCACATTGGGAAAAGTATTTTCACCTCCCAGTTCAGTGTTCTGCCCACTAAATGTCTTTTCCAGTTCACCACATTTATTTGGGGAACACCTTTCTCCATGGAATTGGGTGATATCATTGTCTATAGGATCCAGGCCAACTGATACCAATGATTGGTTTTCATCAAGTATAAAATGGCATCTAATTCGCAACCTTTCAAACATTTTTCAAGTTTCTATTTTTCTCATCATATGCAAAAGGAAAAATGAGGGAAATTTTGACAATTATTGTCAAAATGAAAATCAGGAGGCATTAATTGTGTACAGGGATCAACTTAGACTATTGAAGAAAGGAAGGTAATTCATATTAGCAATTATTAACTAAGAGACTCCATCTTTTACAATCAAAGTGCTGGTGGTGATTGTGGCATGGTTCTATTTGAGTGATAAAAAAGAATTCCACAGGGAATAAGAGATGATTTGGGCTTAGTCTAGAACAATACCAGATAGAGTTCTATGGGAGTTGCATGCATTAGATAGCCTTCCAAATTTTTATTTTTATTTGTTCTGGTTAGTTATACATGACAGAATGCATTTATGCATTTTGATAAATCATACATAAATGGGGTAATTTCTCATTTTCTGATTGTACATTGTCATGCAGTCATATGTTCATGAAGTAATAATGTGTTTCATTCTACCATCCTTCCTATCCCCATACCCCTGCCCCTCCCTTCACTCCCATGTACCTAATCTAAATTAACTATTCATCCCTAGCATGCGCCCCCATTGTGAATTAGCATCTCCATATGAGAGAATACATTTTGGCCTTTGATTTTTTAGGTTTGGTTTATTTTGCTTAGCATGATATTCTCCAATTCCATCCATGTACCAGCAAATGCTGTAATTTCCTTAGTCTTTAAAGCTGAGTAATATTCCATCATATATGCATACATACATACACACACACACATTTTCTTTATCCATTCATCTGTTGAAGAGTTGACTCCATAGTTTAGCTACTGTGAGTTGAGCTGCTATAAACATTGATCTGGCTGTGTCACCGCAGTATGCCAATTTTAGGTTCTAGGATATGCAAAGACCTCAAACACAACACCAGAAACACAAATAACCCAATCAACAAATGGACTAAGGAACTGAACAGACACTTCACAGAAGCTATACAATTGATCAACAAACATATGAAAAAAAATGTTCAACATCTCTAGCAATTAGAGAAATGCAAGTCAAAACTACATTAAGATTTCATCTCATTCTAATCAAAATGGCAATTATCAAGAATACAAGCAACAATAAATGTTGGTGAAGATTTGGGGAAAAAGGTATACCACTACATTGCTTGTGGGAATGCAAATTGGTGCAACCATTATGGAAAGCAGTATGGAGATTCCTCAGAAGCCTTGGAACGGACCAAGCTATCCCACTCCTCAGTTTATACCTAAAGGACTTAAAATTAGCCTTCCAGATTTAACTGAGGAAAGTCTCTAAGAATTGCAATGTTTAGATCAAACATTTCAAGGTAACCCCCAGATCCTATGTGTTGGAAAATGTTGTCTTTGTATATGGGGGGGAGTAAACTCCTTCGTTAAGAATTCTAAATATTAAAAGGAACATTTTCTAATAAAACCAATATAAATATTAACAGGCACTCTTGATAGAAGGCAAAATTGGATTGCCTTTTAGAGAGAGGGTCAGAAAACCAAATATTAATAAAAGGACAATCTTCATTTCAGATTCACCTATGATGATAGAGCATGCAAACTTACTTGAAAAACAGTGCATAGAATTTGAAATTATTACCAGTGTCCATAAAGAAAAGTGAATCTGTAGGAATTCGAGTCAATAATGCTGAGAACACTCTGAGAATTCTCCTGAGAATACAGAAGAAAAGGTGTGGCAAAGATTAAAATAATGAGAAAAATAATACAAGCCAGAAAAAAATGACACAAAGATGTCAATTTTAGGATTTCAGAAGAAATAAAGTTGTATAAAATAATTGCGATGGGCTGGGGATATAGCTCAGTTGTGAGAGTGTGTACCTCCTCACTCACAAAGTCCTGGGTTCAATTTACAGCGTGCGCACACACAGTGTCAAAATTTAAAACACTGAAAGCATAAATTTGAATGTGTCTTAACTTTTAAGGCAAAATTATATAGCAACATTCCATATCAGGATGCCTAAAGGGAAAAAATGCTAAATTGTAATGGTATATATTTTAAAACACTGAATTATTAAACAATGCTTAAAAATATATAGAATTAGTCTGATTCAACTATTCCAAGACAAATTCCAATAAACAAGCAAACCAAATTTTAAGTATTTTGGGTCCATATGAACTTAATGTTTCAAATTTAATGAACATAGTACAAGATCATCTAACCTATATTAAATAGATTAATATTTGGTATAATAAAAAAGTGCTATTTTTTAAAACATAACTTAAAAATAGTTGCATCTAACTTAAAATAAAAACCAAGAAGAAAAATCAGACTGGGGAATTAATGTTATAAAAGGATGAGGGAAAGGATATACTCCTACATTAACAGTAAAAGGAGTCTAAAATATTAAATGTGAAAATGTGTTCATAACACAAATTTGGCTTTTCAAATATTTGAAAATGTTTCTATAACAACATTAGCCCTGAAAACTGGGTAGTTCTTAGAAACTAGTAAGTCTTCATGTTTGGGCATTTGAATTCAGTTTCTCAAACATATAGTTTTTTAATGTACATCTTTACTGTAGAAAACATTAGAGATAGAAGGAAACACTGCTCACACATGCACATGCACACACACATATGCACACAAAACTTCAAGCTCCCTAACATTAACTTTGTGTTCATTCAGGTGAGTGTCCTGTTTCATATGGACCAAAGTTAGTTCTGTTTGAAATAGCATGCTACTCATAAACATGATACAATGGAATCCCAAGTCTCCTCTTGTTATCCTGCATTGCTTCAGCATGCACACTTCCATATTTAAAGTAGTTATGGGTCTCTTCCTTGTGGAAATGCACACAGCACCATCAATGCCTGTCTACCCTGAGTGGTTCAATTGGAGGTGGCTGCACAGTAACCTTAGGGACTAAGTCCAAGTCAGGCTTTGGAATTGTTTCATACCTAAGTAGGCACAAGGAATAGGTAAAATTTGTAGGGTATCTAGCTGAGAGTGGTATGAATATGGTATCAAAAATTGGAAGTTGAAGAAATAGCTTCATGACTGATGTAAATAAACCAACCAACAGAGATAGGAGGAACCATATTTGAGGAATGATTGGAAATGATGATTCAACAGACGAGGAGGAAGGGATGATAAATGAAAATTGACTAACAACCATAATCGAGTGGTTTTTCACTCCAAATGAGTCAAGGCTAGGCTCTACACATGTCAAGACAGACTCTGGATGAGATTAATATTGAAAGAATGAATACTGAACAGAAAAGAGGAAAAGAGGCAAAACTGAATAGGCCAATATTGTATTAAATTGAATGAGCATGCCCCAAAACATATAGATATTACCTGAAATATAATGATTTCCAAATCATAGACATACACATGTATATTGTGTAGATATATGTGGTATCAAATTATACATGTGCATTTATGAAATGTGGTGTTTCATTCACTAAGTGCTATGACTTTACACTACAGCATTCTGAGGATTGTAATCAGGTTTTCTAGAAATGAAATTTCAGCTGACATTTGAAGGATAGTAACATAATACATTGTAAGACATGCATCACAATTTTCATAACTTTTGATTTAATGGTTATTTATAGATGCCTCTTATTCTCTTACTTCCATTTCCTTAAACACAAATTGCCTTTGCCTTCAAAATGTATTCCATATCCATCCATTTCACTCCACCTCCTGCACTGCCTCTCCTCTAGCCTAATAAGTGAAAAAAGTAAGTTTCACCTGTATACACCTTACCTCACAATCACTGTGCATGTGTAATTTTTAAATCATTTAGTCATTTACATGCTTATCTCTTTATTTCTAGATCTTTCAGTATTTCCTCTTCCCTTACGTAATCCCACCACAACTATGAAGTTCACCAAATTTTACATGAATGCAACACTTTCATCTACTGTTTGTACACTAATATTAATAGTCTCAATAATATTCTCTATTTCACTTTTTCTCCTGGTAGGGCCAGGAAGAGCATTATTTCTCATATATTGTTAACTTCCTTTAATCTGGATTGTTATCTGTCCTTTATTGGTATTTGTTACTGACTTTGTCAACATGTTTTTTGTTGTTGTTGCTTGTTTCTACTAAAACTTTTCTTATTTTGGGTATGTCTGGGGTTTCTTCATAATTAGTTTCAGGTTTTGCTTCCTTAGCCAGGACACTTCTTAGGTGATATGTCTTTTTAGATTTGGAGATAATGATATCCACAGGTCCCTCACGCCTTAGTTTTGATAATTGGTAAAGATTTTTGCCCACCTAATGGATAATTGCTAGCTGATTATATACAACCAAATATGTATTTCAAAGCAAAATTGTTCAGTTGAGACTATCAGGTTCTATGGTCTTTTCAACCTGTACCATTGAATGTCCAGTTTACCATGATGGAGGCATTTTGTCGATGTCATTAACCCTATTGCACCTCCAAGTTGAAGAAGGGATAAGAGTATAAGATGTGCTAGAAAGAAGGAAAAAACAATGTAATTTAAGATTTTTGTTCATTAAAGTGATAAAAATATTGTGTACAATAATTAAATGCCCTAGAGAAGAATCAGCAAGAGACAAAAGTGACTGACAGCCTAGGATGAGCAGACATATTGGGTGTCCACATGCCTGAGATTCACAAACGAATGTAGTGCACTGTCCAGATCTCCCCTTAGGAACAGAGCCTTGTTGCTCTACTTGCCAGGAATGGTGGCAGCTGATGACTGAAAGTCATGCCCTTCTTGGGGAATTATTCTTGGTCAAAGGCATCCATCAATAAAGATATATCACAAAGGTATGTCTTCATCCTCTGTGTGTCGGGGGATGGGGCCGCAGGGTGGCTGGAATCTTATGACTATCCAGATGCCTGGATTCAAACTTGGACTACAAATCCCAGGTATTTGTGCCTCCATTTCAGTCTACTCTTGAAGACCAGGCTAAATCTAGCCTGAAGCTAGGACTTCCTGAGGCATCTGTAGCAATTTTTTCCCCACCCAGTCTAATTCCCTTAGAGGTGGTTTTTCTACAATGTTCTTTCTTCTCTCCCATCTTCACCCCACCAAAACACACAACTTTCTGCTATAAGGAAATCTTCAGTTCAGAATCTGTTTTTGGAGGAGAAACACTCTAAGAAGAAAAAAAACTACTTGAGCTACTGATTAAACTGCTATTTTAAGGTATAAAGGATGCAAAGTATTCAAATTCCTGAAAATAAGAGGATATACAGGCTATTAACAAATATATGAAAAAGTGCTCATCATTTCTAGTAATTAGAGAAATGCAAATTAAAACTACCCTAAGATTTCACCTAACTCCAATTTGAATGGCTATTATCAGGAATATAAGCAATAACAAGTGTTGGTGTGGATGTGGGGAAAAAGGCACACTTGTACATTGCTTAAAATCAGCAAAGTATAGGGATGCAGCCACATCTATGTTCATAGCTGCTCAATTCACAATAGCTAGATTTTGTGGAACCAACCTAGATGCCCTTCAATTGAAGAATGGATAAAGAAACTGTAGTATATATATACAATGGAATATTACTCAGTCATAAAAAAGAATAAAATTATGGCATTTGCTGGTAAATGGGTGGAGTTGGAGAATATCATGCTAAGTGAAATAAGCCAAGCCCAAAAAACCAAAGGCTGAATGTTTTCTCTGACCAGAGGATGCAGATACCTAACAGGGGTGGGGTGAGGTGGGGGGGAGTACCAGGAGTTATGGGGAGGATAGGAAAGAATGGAGGAAGTATGGATGGTGTGGAGGAAAATGGGACAGGAGGGGATGGGAGCAGGAAAAATAGTAGACTGAGACAGACAGTACTACCCTATGTAAATGAAAGATTTTATGAACTGTGTGAATAAAAAATAATTAAAAAACAAAACAAAACAAAAAAACAAATTTCTCTTTTTTGTTTAAAAAATTTCTGATTGGACTGCTAAAATAATGTCATCTTTGGAGATCTACAAGCTAGAATTTTATCTTCTCTAATATGTTTTGCATAAAAATATAATTTATGTAGAAAATAATACCCAATAGAAATTACATATATAAAGAAAGTCAAGTGAATAAGTTTTGAAGTTTCAAAGTACAAACTATTTCATAACAAAGCATATGGAAACTGCTGGTGAAAATAATCCCCTTTTGATTTCCAACTGAGTAGGATTATACAGACTTTTCTCATGAGCATTTTAGGTGTTTCTTAAAAAAAAAATCCTCAAAGACTCAGGTACCATGTTTACAACAGGATAAAATGAGGCTCATGGAGGTTAAACAACTGGTTCAAAGCCACTAGACAGCAAGTGATTCAAGTGGGGTTTGAATGGGTACAGTTGACTTCAAGACCTTAATTATTTGATCCCTTTCACAGCGTCACTCCAAAATATGATTTAGAGACTACTTAGGTTGCTAGGAAGAGGGAGGAATCCAAACCCCAGCCATATTTCCATTCATATATAACTTCCCATGAGGAATCAAAATGAATTTGCCACAGAGTGACTGCTCTGTAATGAGATGCCCGAGTTCAACCTTGAGCTTGGCCTCTAAGTTGCTGGATGACTTCGGTTAATTTGCCTGACCTCTCTAAGTCCCAACTTCCTCATTTGAAAATCAGGATGATAATGCCCTAGAGTTTTTGTGGGGATACAATGCAGTGAATTAAAGTGCTTAGCACTGTAGTGAGCAAGCAGAAGTCGGCAAATTTCAGCTATTATTATTATGCCTACCCCAGGTGAAATGTGATAAAAATCTTGTTGAAAAATTGTTTAAAAACATTTGATAGTCTGTTCTCTAATTGTGGTTATATTCATAAATCTCAAAACCAGGGTATTTCAAGGTCAAACGTTTAACAATAACTCATTAATTATATTTTCCTTTTAGTAAATCATTATCGGAACAAATCATTAGGTGACCTTTTTTGGTTACTGCAATCCAATAAAACTTACATTAGCCAGAGTTTCAGGAACATTAGTCTAATGTGCTTTCAGAGATCACCTTCTCTGAGCAGTATAATAAGTTTGTGTGAAAAGCAGAAAGCATGTAATATATAATAAAATTTGGACTTTAATGAACCATCTTGGCAAACTGACTAGTACTATAATTCAATGGTGACCATTCCTTAATTAATGAATTAAAACAGCTAGAGTGATTTCTAAATGCTAGAGTGGATTATAGTTTTGCTTATTTTCTATTTTTACTCCATATTCTGAATTTGTTGACCAATTTGAAGTGAATCTTAAGGGACATCGATAATGAAAGCACCAAGAATGAATGTAGGCAACATAGAGATGGCAAAATTTGCAAAATGTATAATATCTAGAGCACAATTTTTTTTTCTGAAAATACTAGAAATTTTGACATATCTGATTACAAATTGACTCAAGTGTTTTTCTGAATCACCTAAGAGGAATAGACTCTAAAAATTTTACCCACTGGTTCAGACTTAAACATCCAATTGAAAGATCTTAGAGGCTTAGGACCAGTAGATTATTTTGAACAATAGCTTCATCTTTTGTGTTCCAATACCATTTGAATCCATTGTATGACAACTGATTGTAATTATGTGCCTGATATTCTCCCAAGCAAGAAGCCTAAAAGTAGGAACTTCTTATACAGATGTGTATTTTTCCTGATATTGACTTTGAAGTAATCAATATGATTGCTAAAGAGATGAACATCTGATCAAGTGATAAATATCAGATTTATTTTAGTTAAAACATTTTCTTAATTGTATACATTTGTTTTTTCTAGAAATGAGAGCATGTTAGAATATCTCAATAAGTCTAAGATGCCATAAAATATAAGAATCATTTTATGATATGAAGAAAAACAAAACATTGTCCATTTCACTGTGATAAACCCTTATTTCTAAGACACAAATTTTAGTGATAAATTCTTGGAAAAATTGATTCACAGAATTTATACTGCTTTGGTTGTTTTATACTTTTATGTAAATAAGATACAAACTCTTGCTAGAAGCAAAATTAGAATGAAACAAAACTTGTTTACCAGCCCTTGATAAGGAGAGATGACTTAGAAGGAACCCACTGGGGAGATTATCAATAAATCTCTACTTACACAATATTGTTTTTCTCAGAACTAGTTCTGGCAAACTAAAGATCTTTTAGAACATTTTTTGTAAGAAGTTGAACTTTTTATTGTTCTTAGTAAATATTAGGAGAACTGTAAGTTTCTTCCCTAACATTGCTATTAGGAGCTAAAGCAGGGAAACAACTGTGATACCTAATTATATGTACTTAGCATATGACAGAAAGGACTTAGCCCTGAAAGAAAAGTGCAATTTTTAGGTAAATTAAATTTTTTATGTTCATTTTCCTCTGATGTAATGAAGAATAATAGCAATGACTTGTGGACGACTGTTTTTTCTAGCCATTCTTCATGGCTTTCTACAACAAAATAAGACATATAAAGTTACTTCATAGAGACTAATTTATACATGAAAGTACATAAAGATCTATACATATATGAAGTAACTATTATCTTTTTGAAACTCTGGTGTCAGGAAACCAATTAATGGAAACCTTTGAGAGAAAGAATCAGCATTGGGAATACAATTTGTTTTGTGACTTCATACCCTAACTTAACAAAACCAGATGTATGACATCATGACCCTCCAGTTATTTTAAATATTTTGGAGGTAATTTAATGCATTACATTAATAAATGTCTGAACTACTGCCTCATCTTCTCATAGAGTGGGGCTTTTTGAAAAAAAAAAAAGCATTCTGATTTTATCTAGTCTTTTTAAATTTATAAAATTTGTTTTAATTACTTATATATGACCGTAGCATGCCCTTTGACACATCATATATAATGCAGTATAATTTATCATTCTTCTGGTTATTCATGATGTAGAATCCCACGGGTCATAATAGCTAGTCCCTTCCTGAAGAGGGGAGTTACATTATTTAGCTTCATGCTCTTTGATCTTAAGGCTTACACAAACAGGCATTGACTTAACCTTTCTCTGATCATCTTGTTCCTCCTCTGTATGAAAAGAATACCTGCCCACTGCAAAGGGATGTTGAAAAGGAAACAAAATTGTGAAGTTTTCCAGGAACATGCTCCTGCCTCCCTATATCCTTCCTGCTAACTGATCACAGGAGTTGCAGTCCTGCAACAAAATACTCTAAACTTTGGATTGTGATACAGTTTTCGCCTAGAGGTACCCACTAAATTGTCCAATGTAAAAATCATAAGCCTCTAATGGAGGGGTTATTTTTTCATCTTTGTACCCTCTACAGTCTTTTGGAGGGATGCTGTTTGGACTCTCACCATGCTGGTTCACATCGATATAGTAATTATGGGACAAAGCATTGCTATCCTTATTGAAACTGGAAACTTCGTAAGTTGCTTCATTAGTGGGGCTAGATGTGTTGACTACAAGAACTTAGAAATATTCTTCCCTCACTCTACATTGAGACATTAGATTTTCTTACATTTTCTCTCCTCTGTAGTAAACACATCAAAGACAGTGTCTGTTTATTGTATCATATCGGTGCTCAGCATTTTTCCCCCATTTACAAAATAGGTAAGTTTGATAGCCTGGTAATGCTTCTCTTGATTGTGACTGCCTGGTATTGAAGATTAAATGAGTTATTACACATAGAATGGTGTGAGCAATGCCTGGTCCATGGTGCTGTAACTTTGCTAATATTAAGACTGGTTGGGTAGACTTGACTCTACACTATTTCAGGCCTTTTAGATTCAATGGAATAGAATGAGAAAGTCCCAGGTAGTCTTCCGAAGACAAGACTACTTAGTAGTAAGCTTGGTATAAATATATAAGGGTTTATTAACTGAGAAGTAATGCAATAAGCAAAAAAGTGAAACTTTCTAGATGGTACTGCACTTGGGGGTGCAGGCATCTGTCTCTTTCCTAAACACTAATCCACCTTGTAAAACATAATTGCACAACTTGGAAAGAAAAATATTATGAAGATCCCAGGCAGTTCCTGTTCACCTCTGTGAGTTATTTCTACAATTGTCATGGAAAGTGAATTGTTAATGTGTGTACTCTAAATAATTGCATAAATAATGACCATGCCAAAGAAATAATCAACTGATTTCCATGCACATTTTACAAGTCAATTCCAAGTGCAAAATCCTTGGCAACTTAAAGGAAGAAGTTGAACTTGTTAATTTTCTAGTAAGAAGGTTAAATAGAAAGGAAGCAATTCAAACATCTGTGAGCAGCCAGGCTCCCTGGCACTCAAAATCCCTGAACAGCTGTGGAGAGTGAGCCTACTGTTAGGGATGCATTAGGGCTGTGGGATGAAAAGGAATGAGCAAAGGAAGCCATTGCAGATGTTTTCCTGGAGGTCTGCTCAATTTTTCTGTCAAATTTTTTTCCAGTTAATATTGGAAATTTTGTTACAAAGCTCTGATATTTTCTGAAGAACTATTCCACTGTTAGTAATTTTATTTGTGATCATTTCATGTAATCTTCACCAAATGGGAAGAGGGCATTATGGTTCCCATTTTGAAATTAAATAAACTCAGTTTCAGGGCAATTGGCAGGACTGGGATTGAAATCTGATTTCTTTATACCACTCCACTCTCTTCAGAGAACACAAAGAAGTGGAGACATTTAAACACACTATTCTACACCTCATCATACATATTTTTATTTGTATATATCTATTTATTTGTATACATCATACATCTGTTTTTTTCACAATAGAAAAAAGGGACAGTTATTTTTGTACATTAGTGTGAACTACACAGGATCACCAAAATTAATGTTTTTTTGCTGTCAAAATGACAATTTCATGTACTTCAACTTAATATTCAGTTTAATTCAGCTTCTGTGCTCCAACCTAAAATGAGTCCTTTCAACTTTGCTATTGAGCCACTTCATGTCTTTACTCTCTACCTGCCTAATATTTTCTCAGTGTTTTCAGACTTAGTTCAAAGTGAACTAGGAAACTAGTTCTGAAACTAGTGTTTTCAGACTCACTTCAAGACATTCCCCAATCTCCTATGAAAATAACCTCAATGTCACTAAGTAGAAAAAAAATCTTAAGGGGAAGCAGAGACATTATCTTAACTCTGCCTAGAGTCAAGAGTAGTCTCTTTTGAATTTGAATTGCAAACATGCTTGGCTAATATTTAATTCTCCAAAATATTGTAATCTCTTTAAGAAGAAAAACCAGATATTCATATTTTAACTTCTTGATATTGGAACCAGAGTACTCAGTAAACAGATGATCAATGCATTCACCAAATGTGCATTTCATATAGACGTGCCTTCCTGCTCCAGTCCTAATGGCACCCATTAACTGGTAACTGAAGCTTTTGTTACTGTCTGCCAACTCTGTTCTTACTTTGGCACAGTTCTTAGCCTTCATGACTCTTACAGTATCAGTTGACTGACCAGTTCATTCTCCAATGAAGTCTTCTGATACGATGGAAATGGTCTTCAATCACTCTGAAAGCTTTGGAATCATTAATTTCAGTTATATATTTGTACCTGGATGTCATTATTAATTGTCCATATATTTCTGTGAATAGTGACTCAATACCTTAATTTGTGACTATTAAGAGAATAAAATTTCAGCATTACAAAGAGGGAAAAAATTTAAATTAGAAAAGATAATAGCACCCACTATGTACCATATACTTAATACATGTTTTGTATCCTAATTCACTAAATTGTTAAGATAATCTTATACGTGCCTCATTAGGATGAAAAAGGAGATAAGCAATGGTGTCAAGACATCAGGTGAGCATTTAACAGATGGAATTTATAACACTTTTCTGACTCTGAAGTCCATGTGATATTAATACCATTTTCTGAGATATACAAATTAGAAGAACAAAGGATTACAAACACAGTGGGGTTTTTTTATATCATGGTTTACCTTTTTATCATATTCATATAACACAATCAGGCATTAAATAACCAGGTATAATTAAGAAATCACTAATATAGCATACAGAAAACCAATATTTTGTTTCCAGACATTGCCATAATTGCTGCAAATTTTCTTACAATTTTTATCTAGAGATCTAGAGTCATCACAATGACCCTTGACGGTAAATACATCTAATAGTTCCCATCTGAATTGCAATAATCAAAGGAAACCTCAGAAATTAGTAATTCCCTCAGGCTGACAGGCAATAAGTGAGAGGGACTCCATGCAGATCCAGATCTCGCTGCTCTATCCCACACTTAAAAAGCAGCCCTTTATTATTAACAAATTGACCTTAGGAATTATAGTGTTCAGTAAACCACTGAAAAATCTACTGCTCATCCTGGGGCTTTAAAAAAATCATAGAATTTTCTTTTTATTTTGTAAGTATATTTGGTTCGATTTTTATTTTGTAAGTATATTTGGTTTGATTTTAGTATTTTGTTTTGTTTTTAATTAAAGGCATTGATTGCCTATCACTGTCCTAGGAAAGTAGAGGACCTTAAATGAGCTGAGAAATAAAAAGTCTTAGACATTGGAAATGGTAAATATCTATAATATGTGCATTGATGTGCTTTCTTACCCATTTTTTAGAATGCCTATGTATCCAGGCAAATGGTAAATGGCTGGATTTATTATTATATGAATTCTCAAGGAACTCAACCTCTATGGCCCTGGATCCTGAAGCCCAATTGTTATGAGGACCCTTAGGGTTGTTTGTAAAAAGAAACAGTTCAGCATTTCAGATCCTATCATTGACTTAGAATATTTGGAATGGTATAATTATGTTTAATAATGGCTATAAAATGGACGTTAGCATAACTATGACAAGAATAATATTTATTGTGTCATCTCAGTTAAGCTACAACTACATTTCCCAGAATTTTCTTAAATGCATTGGTCCTACTTAACTGGGCAACATTTATGTTGTAGTTTACTGTGCTCATATATCTTGCATGAGAGTAGGCAGGAGTGATGCAGCAAGCCCCCTATTTTTACCTTCAGAAGGTCAGTGCAGGGCACAAGGTCCCTTTGGAGCCTCTACACCTGTAACTTACATTCTAGCAGATTTACTTTGACATTGTAAAGCAACAGCTAGACCTACAGAAGCTCCATTTTCTACTGAATTTCCTTTGACTTCTGATTTATGGACCAGGTGCATATTTTGTTCTACGATGAAGGGTACTAATCATGTCCTTGTAGAATATCCCCAACATTAAAATTTAAGCTTTAGTTGGGCATAGTGGTGCATACCTGTAATCCCAGCAGCTAGGGAGGCTGAGGCAGGAGGATGGTGAGTTCAAAGCCAGCCTCAGCAATTTATCAAGCCACTAAGCAATTCAATGAGACCCTGTCTCTACAATATTAAAAAAAGGGTTGGGATGAGGATCAGTGGTTAAGTGCCTCTGGGTTCAATCCCTGGCACCAAAAATAAGTAAAATAAAATTGAAGTTTAAAGGGAGTAAGAGCTTTTCTAGCTTCTGGCATTTCATATACATATTCTATTCTCAGTTGCCTGTCTTACTGACTTCAGGACCCTACACAGAGATACCAATTTTACAGAGATTGTGGAATCAACTTTCATAAGTGCATAATGTTGAATTTGTAAAATCTTTGTATGTATACACATATGTAGGTGCATACATGTGTAAATGAACACATAGGCATATATAAATGTAGACTATAGGTAAGTATAAATATATAAACACAGATACTTATATATACTACAAATACATACAATCCCATCCATCTTTCCATTCATTCATCCATCCAAAAATATCCCAGTGGTTCAGATTTTCTAATGTAAACATGAATGATAAATTATTTCTAGTATGAAATTCTAACAAAAACAGAACGTTAATAATGAGTTCTCTGAATTAATTGTGTATTCCCTGGAGTTGCTATTTTGGTCTAATATCCCTATCTATATTTCTATATGCATATGCATATTTCATACATATGTACATGTAAATATTTATAAGAATTTGTATAATCAACTTCTAGCAGTTCATGATGTCAATCTAAAAAACTGCTATCTTTGTATTTGTTGTTAGACCTTAAAGTCAATATGTTAGGAACTTCAGAAATACCTTTTCCAGTGGTAAATAGGAAGTCAAATACTAAATATTCTGAATATGAATAGTAGTTGTGGCAAAGTAAATTAAAATTACATTATACCCAGTAATAAGTCAATTATATAGGGAAGAGAAGTCTTTGGTTTATCAAGTATTTTTGTAACTAAGTATTTGTGGTCTAATAAAACATTGTATTAGAAAAAAATATATAATCACATTGACTGGTTGCTTCTAAATGATTTGGAAAAGATGGGGGAAATGATGAGTTTAGAACTTTAAATTCTCCCAGATATGGAATGTTAAATTGGAGAAGACATACTCAGCAAGTGGATTCCTTCCCCATGGGTTCTGCCATCTGTGGAATGAGTAACTTGAGGTAGGAAGATTAAAGATGAAAGAACTGCTTCTATCTCCCAAAATAATACATCAAAAGCAACATGTGGATGGATTGCAGAAATCAGTGAGCCATCATGAGTGCTTTGAAAGATTCCGGGGTACCAATTCCTTCCCCATCCCTTTCAACACATCTTTCTGGCTGGTGTAGAATATGAATCTTGGAGAATGACAGTGTCTTATAAATTTTATTTTGTGGTGACTCCAATTTCAGCTCTTCTCTAAGTGTGATTTCATTGTTGGAACAAATTGATGCAATACTGCTACTTGATATGTAAATATTGATTTTGACATCCCCCACCCCATCCATTTTCTTGCCCTCTATAGTTGTTAGTAAAGCTTATCAGAAGCAGTTTATTTTCAGTGGAAGAGCCACCAATATATATTCACTATTCATCCTCAGGGCTACGTGAATGCACCATCCTTATTTCATAACCTATTCTTTAGGGATCTTGATCATCCCTCCATTCCTCAGGACATCACATTCTCTCACTACACATGATGATGTCATGCTGATAGGATCAGGATGCAGTTACTGCTACAGAAACATACTTAAGGCACGTCTGTCAGAAAGGAGGGGATCCACAAACTTCCAGAACTGCCACATCAGGTAAAGTTTCTAAGGGCCTAATGGTCTGAAGCATGGTGAGAGAAACCTTCTATAGTATAAGAAAAGTAATTGTTGCTTTAAAATATTCCTGCTACTAAGAAGATGCTTAATGGAGATATTTGGATTTGGAAGGCAACACATACTTCATGACTTCATTTTTCCATATCACTTTTATTCATTTACCAAGTAGCACAAGAAGCTATCAGTTTTGAGCAGGGCCCAGAACAGGAAAAAGTTACCATAAGGAACAGGTTGTTGTATAAGCTGTGCTGCAGCATGGGCTGAATGACTCAGCAGTTCCAGTTGTGTTTGCAGTGTTCATGGGAGACATGAATGCTACAGGGAGCACTTGGCAGGCCCCATCATAGCACATACACTTGCACTTAGAGCAAAGCGAGGCTATCTTCTACAGGTAGTTTTCATACTTTTGATATAGTATCTGTCTTGGTATTGAAACTCCACATCATATTCCATGACTGTCAATGAACCTATAATTTACGATGCAGTCTAGTTGCTTATCATGACCTAGATTTTGTCTGATCCACCAAGGCACATGTTGGGTATGCAAGGCATTCCGTCTACATAAATTTAATAGAGAAGACTGGGCTTGGGCACACTCTGAAGGAACAAGTAATATGAATAAGTAGCATAGATTCCCATGGTCAACCCTCCCTTTTAACATCTAGGAAATCAGATGGATCTCTTTGGTCAATTGACTGAGGAATAAAAATAAATTAATCAAGCTTACAGGTGCTTCTGTAAAATTTGATGGTACTACTGAAATCATATGGCCATAATCCTATAATCTGCATCCCAACTGTATCCCCATTCAGGGGAAGTACTGAAAGACGGTGGTGATGAAAAATTCTCCCAATGTGCAGAAATTCAAGCAGTACCCTGACTGTTCTCTTATAAAAGTTTGTGTGTGTATATTTATCGTCATTTTCTCGCCTGCAACAAAGACGCGATCCTGGGAATGTGTATGCAGCTCTTCATTTTGCGTGCACAGTTTCTTTCTCTCCCTTCCTTCTTCCCCTTTTTTTCCTTTTCCCCCCTCAGTCCTCTTCATATGGCCCACCAGTCTTCCTTCATTTTTGATGGTGTTCCCTCCACCCTTTCCATTTCTCCGTCTCTCTCTCTCTCTCTCTCCTCTCTCTCTTATATCCTCAGTCGACCAATCACAGAACTTTCACGTGAAGCATCCAGGGGCAAGCATAGACAAAGACTTAAAGCACAACCGGACACACTTGTAACCAATAGGAATAACTTTCGCAAAGATACACTTGTTTCCTCCCTGGCAGCAGCAAAGCTGGTATACTGCCAGGCGCCATCTTAAGAGACCATAGGGAATGTCCGGACCACCCCAACATATATTATACATGCACATTGAATCATGGGGAGTGATTAATCGTTTGAATGCTAAAGGTCATGGAAGAGACATGATCAGAAAATTGTTGCAAAGAATGGATAGAGAGATGCTTAGACTTCTCTGAATAGACACAAAGTATGAAGATACATGTTCCCCATGATTATACACCAATAAAGAGTGTTAGGAGGATCTTAATAATCACATAATCAGGAGACTTGAAATCATTATTCATACTCATTTTCCAATCTCTCTAATACCCACACCCCAGGGAGCTCATGACAAAAAGTTGTCCTGGCAAGCATAGAGGTTTTTTGTGGTCTCTCTAAACAGGATTTCCACTTACCAGTGAGTACCTGGTTATGGTTACTGATGACTTCCTGAACAGCCAACAGCAGAGACCAACACTAAGCACACTTAGTGATCATTCCCTATGGTGATAAGCCACCTAGAGGCAGGTTGATTTCCGTAAAGGAGAAGGAAGTGCCTTGTTTTCGTTGGAAGACGATGCTAGACTCAGATTTACCTTCCCTACTTGCTAGGTTTTGTTGAAATCGCCATTTACTGACTTACAGAGTGACTATAATCACGATATTCCAAATAGCATTGCTCTTGACCACAGAACTCATTTTGTAGTGAACAAAATGTGACAGTAGGCTCACATTCATGGATTTGTGTGTCTCACCATCATTTTGAAGGGCTTGACCTGATGTATGGTGGAAGTTCCCTTTGAAGACTCATTCATTACAGACCTGGGTGGCAACTCCTTATAGGACCAGTGTATTGCCCTCTGGGATATTGTATAAGCACTATATCAGGGGCTGAGAATTCCTAATTTGTGGGGAATATTAATGGAATATAATTAGATTCTGTGAGCCTAGATGCTCCAGAAATTCATACACTAACTTGTTTTCAAGGGACTGCGAAGTATGTCTTATGTTTCACACTACCAAATCAGACAGACTATAGGGCATATTCCCCATTCCTGAAATGGGAAATCTAGGTTTTCATGTACAGGAATTGAATGCTCCCTATTCTAAAACTAAGTAAATATCTCTGAATTGGTAATTTTCTTGTTTAGTAACACTTGAAGGAATTCTCCTTAAAAGAATGTGGCTGGCCATAATATGTAATTTTTCAAAAGAAAAATAGAATCCTCATTTTTAATTTGATAAATTTTCAAGTATTTCAGACTGAAATGTATCACCCTAAGAAAAATCCACCAATGCCATGTGTAAACCAGTTATTGCAAACTTAATTGGGGTAAAAATACACAGTTGATTCTCATTATGTTAGATAATCCCAACAACCCACAGGAACTGTAGAAGTTACACCACTACATGGGCCATAGATTGCTCATCAGTCCATACAACAGACTGTGTGCCACACCAGCACTTTGTAATCTGCAGACCTAATTAACTAATGTAACGTAACACATTTTTTCAGTTAAAAACCTGGGACCTTTACTGAAGTAGGCAAGTGGAGGGTAGGAGACAGACTACAACTGTATGGCTGCTACAATCCCAATGCCCAGACTTTTTCTCTCAGCCCAGTTTATCCTGGTTTTGGGAGAGGACTAGGTCAGTGGGAGAAACTCATTGATGGTGATCTTATTGAGGTATTTAAAGAATTTTGCAACTTTGTTTCATTTTCTCAGTTATTAATACTTAAATGTTACATATTTTCTGAATAGTGTCAATACCTATCACAAAGTCTTTTAGGAAAGTAACAAAAGCAAAAAGTCAATGAATTGTCTATAATGGTAGAGATTTCTATAGATCTAGCACCCACAACTTACCTTTTCTGAGACTTCTGGTCCTGGGTAACCAAAACACATGCAAGACGTACCCTAAAACCTGGTTTCTGCCACCTATCAGCTGGAGTCATTAGACAAGGCATTCAACTTTCCTAAGTTTGTTTCTGATGTATAAAACAGAAAAATAATATTGATCTCTTACAATGTGTATATGAGAACTACATGAGAAAATATTGTAAAATTCTCTATTCTTGGCATATAGTAAGTACTCAATAATTAGAAATAATGATTTTCTAAGACATTAAAAATGACAAATTTAGAACTGTTATGATTTGTTACATTTTGAACAAGAACACTAATTATATATCAACTATTGTTTTTACCATAAACAAAAACTGAAGTGACAAGTAGCTCTTAGAAATTGTGCAGGTAAGGTTCACAAATACTTTAGAGTCATGGTTTGCCTCTTTGCAGTTTGAAAACAGATGATCTGTTTTCCATGCATTTTACTCATTTCTCTGCCCCATCTTTAACAATGCCTTATTTACTTGTTTTCTAATGAATTCCTGCTGCTTTTATCATCAAGTTGTCTCATCTGGAACAGAACACATGTACTGCAGGCCCTAATTAAGGCTAACTGAAGTACCTCACGCCTTCAACTTAATCCGATCTGCCAACAATCAAGAGAAATGACCCTGCAGTGACTGACTGCCTCAGCTTAGGCTGCCTTGCAGAAGTGGGACAAGGTGCCCAAGTCAACTGGGAGCCAAGAATGATACTAGATGAAAATGAAAAATGACAAACTCGCTCACATGAAAAATGATGCTTCTTAATAGCAGAGGGATACTGAAAAAGCTTAGGAAAACCACAGAAAATGTATTTGGCAGGAACTGGGGAAAGAGTCCTCTGAAATCAAGAATACATGTTACTCACTGTTACATAATTTTCCACTTTTCAGCCCTCTGTACAACTCTAAAATTTGATGAAACTTGGAGGGAGATTTAATTTTGATTGATTTATGCCCCACTTTCAACATGAAATGAGATGGATAATTAATGCATCTTATCTGACCCTTGGTTACACTCTAAGAAATTTTATTTTGAGCCATTGCATGTACACACCATTTTCCTTATCTGGTTAATGAGGACTATTTATTCAATCGCACACCCTTCTGAACCAGCAGTGAGTCTCCGATGTAGGAATTTCCTTAGTCTGTGCCACTCAGCTCTCCTCATCAACCACTACCTGTGTATTTCTGCTTCGATGGTACCTGCCAAGCAATATCTGCAAGAGAGGAAATGGGCCTCATGAAGTTCTGTAGTGACATTTTCTGCCTCCCCAGGGGCATGTATCTTCATCTATATTTCTTTTCTATTTTAATCTTCTTCAATCTTATTCAGTTCTCATCCTGAAAATTAGAGGAATTACCAGTAACAAGATAACAAAGGTATTTTCCCAAGAGAATCATGCTTTTGTTGTGTAGTGGCTTTTTGGTGGAGGGAAGGAGGAGCAATGTTGGATCCAGAGATCCCTGAATGCACCTCTGACTTCTGATACTCCTGTCTATGTTGTCCTAGGCAAATACCAATTTCTCAATCTTGGTATTTTCACCTGGATATTTGTTTTCAGACATTGCATAACAATGTAGAATGGATAGGGATTAAAGATAAAATATAAAGTACCTACAATGCCGGTATATATCATTATCATTTAACAAAATTTTTCCTTCATTTGTTTCTAATTGTATTTAATTTTTTGATATGGAAATCATATCTTCCAAACATATCAATTATCATTATTATAACCTCTAATGGACAAAGAACAAATTACTAATCTCAAGTCTCAGCTCCAAAGGCCTTAGATACCCTGCTGCTCCATCAAACACACATATCTACTGCCATGGCAATATCTTCATGAAGGTCATTGCTTAGCTGGGTATGGTGACTAACAATTTGAGAAAAACAGGGTTAGCACTCAGATGGGGAAAGTGTTGCCTTGCTAATCTGGAAACACTGACCATTATAGGTCCCTTGAGGGACTCTCTGGGTACCACTGGTGTTTCATATCAGAGGAGAAATACAGATAAGGCAAAATGATTCCATTGGAGTTTTAGGATTCTGGGACTAAGAAGTTAACCCTGTGTCCATTCTGGGAGAGCAGAACAGCATAACCTTCAATGGCTCATGTAAGTTTGAGAGCTGAAATAGTGTCATCTATGATGACTTTAAAAATCAATAATCACTTCTTTAGCTTGTGTGAGAGCACTGTGAGAGCACAGAATTTTCTCTATGATACCCTTGTACTATTTTTTTAATTAATTAATTTATTTTTTTGCAGTACATTGTTTTGGGTTTGTACTGGGGATTGATCCCAAGCCCCATTATATGACAGGCAAGTCCTCTAGGATTGAGCTATAACCCCAGCCCCATTTTGAAAAGATGCATTTATTACTGCTTTATAATTATCCATAATAGTGGGATTCATTTTTCCATAATCATACATGGAGTATAATTTGCTCCATTTCAGATCCCAGAACTTCCTCTTTCCCGCCTCTCATCCCACATTTCCTTTTCTCTACTGCTGTTCCATTTGTTATTTTACTTGGCACTTTATAGACACACAAAAAGGTGAAAGCACTGTGCTGTATTCAATTATATGTGCATATAATATAATTTGGTCAATTTCATTCCACAGTTCCTCCCTTGTCCTGCCCCTCCTCCCTTTCCTTATATTCCCTTTTCTCTGTTTCATGGATCTCCCTTCTGTTTTAATGGGATAACCTTCCCTTTTTGATTTTGTTCAAGCTTTCACATATAAAATATTTGACTCTTGACTGAGACTTTTATTTCACTTGGCAATGATGTTCTCCAATTCCATCTGCTTACTAACAAATGTCATATTTTCTATGAGCCACACCCTAGCCCTTTTTATTTGTTGAGAAAGGTTCTAAGTTGCTTAGGGTCCCACTAAGTTGCTGAGGCTAACTTTGAACTTGCCCATCCTCCTACCTCAGCCTCCCAAGCAACTAGTATTACAGATATATGCCACCATGATCTGTATAATTTCATTCTTCCTGGTGGCTTAGTAAAACTCCTCATTACTTTGTATTTTGACACAGGGACTTGCTAAGTTGCCCAGAGTGGTCTTGAACTTGTGATCCTCCTACTGACTGAGTAGCTGAGATTACTCTCATGTACCACCATGTGTGGCTACTACACTTATATTTCAATAACTGAGGATAGATTTCCATATGACTTTAGATTGTGAAAATGAATTCATGTATAATTGGGTATAGAAGAAAAGTAAATGAGTCATTTCTTACAACTTAAGTGTCTTGGTACATATTCATGTTGATTATACTCCTGTTTAACAAACTTTCAGTAATCATCAATATCTTCTGGGTACTTTGCAAGGCACAGTGTGAAAATAATGATCAAGATATGGGTTCTGATTTTAAAGAGTCTGATACTGGCAAAAAAAATAAAACAACTGTTAAACAATGTAATAGTCAATAAAATAATCCTAAGCAACCAGCTTTAAAGGAGCAGACAGGAGGAACTGCTGATTTGATCTTCATGGTCAGGAAAGACTCCCTGAAAGAAAACAAAAACAAAACAGAAAAATAGAGATCCAAAGGACAAGGAGAAGTTGGGTATGTCAAAAATGACTGAAGTGTAGACTCAGGATTATCATCTTGTACATCTAGAAAATGGAAGAATTGTAATTCAAAGTCTATGCTGTTTCCAATAATGCACACTGTCAGGTGAAGGCCTGTGTCTAATAAAGCAGGAATGAATCAACCAAACAAAATACAAAGAAAAGCAGATTTCAGCTACCAAGACTAACATAGAACTCAGTGTTGAGGCACTATCCAATGCCTAATTTCCAGAAACAGATGAGTGGACCAGATGTACACAGTTAGCCAGCTACCTTGCTGGTTCAATAATTCTCATTATAGTGATTGCAATCTAATGTTGGTAAGATCTGAACCTCGGAGCCTTCTTTTTCCCCTTAATGCCACTGAATGTGACAAAGCTGCAGTTCAATCTCCAGAACAGAAAATAAAGGCTACTTCCTTTCTAGATGAATCCCACCGACTAGAAGATGATGAAATGCAAAAGGAAGTGTTATCAAGTCCCTAGGCTAACCACATCTATTATATGAAACACACAGGAATTCCATACACAAGAGGTTGATCCATGCTGTGTAGCAGAAGCAGCAGCAGCAAGAGCAGCAGCAGCCCTAGACAGCTGTGGCACAGGCACCATGAATTTGCATGAGATGTAATTTTATTAGATAGATGGCCCTATTTGATTAATCATAGCAACTAGTAGGAAACACTATTTGCATAGGACATATATTTTCTGTCCCTGCATCCATTTGTATGGGAGACACATTCAACAAAAAGCTGTTAGGAAATGGGCATCAGGCACATAAAAGGTTTATGTTGTTTTTACGAACAAAATTGCTGTTTACAAATACCACACAGCAGGTTCTCTGCTTTATGGACACAAATAATTCACTCTTAAGCTATAAAGGTCCTGGAGAAATGGGTTTGCTTATCTCCATCCCATTTTAAATTATGAGAAGCCCCTGCCACCATCCCAGAAGTTTTGCCTTTGCCGGCCATGCCTTGAATATTCACGCACACCAGCCAAATGATGAATACAAGCTGGGGACGCTTGCCGGCCACAGTCCATTTACAGCGTGTTAGCTAAACGTCATTATTCTTTGAAAAGTGCAGGCAAGAGCCGAGGTTTCTACAGGGGAAAAAGCCATATTTTTCTGAAAGGAATATGTTTCAGGCCATTTCAAGGGAACAGGAGGACAAGATTGTAGGCAAACAAAAAGCAACTGGCATTTAAAACACTTTTGAAACAATCTGGCCAGACACACTTGAAAATTGTTTTAGAAAAGGTAAAGCATAAACTTTTCTATTTTAAATATTCTTTATTCTCTTTTACTTAAAAGGTCTAATGATCTCATTTGGAAAGTGGGATTGGCTTTCAAATTCATTATTAATATCATCAATTTAGTAGAAATGGGTGGGTCATTCTCTTCTGCCTGATTGTTAAAGTATTTATGGGATTTCTGGTTTGAAATGACAGATAAGCACACTCTTCATCTTAGATCTACAGTGGTACCCTACAACCACCAAAAAATGATTCAACAAAAACAAAAAATAAAATCCTAACAGGCCTAAAAAAAGAAAAACAAAATAAAAAGAACAAAAATAAAAACCATTACCATTTTAGAAATCCTCAGAATTAACTGACAATGCAAATAAAATCTAATATAGAATTGAACATAAACATGACCATAAAATTTTCATTGAACTGGAAGAGAAAAGGTAGAAATGAATGTCAATGTAAAAAAAATTAATCTAAAATGAGACAGTGCTTTTATATGTTGATCATGAAATTTAAAAAAACTGGACAAGAATATTTCACATACCTATTTCATTGTTTTAAAGATTTTGTTCCATGTGCACCCCTTTCCCTCTAAATTAAAACAAAGCGGCTAGCTATCTTTGGTAAATATATAAAATTATCTACTGTGTTATATTTTAAAAAATGATACATGGTAATATATAGAAATATTCCCACATTATTAAATCAGAAAACTGTATAATTTGCACACTATTCAGTTCAACCAAGAGCAATACCTGTAAGGGAAAAATGGACTGAGGGGTAAGGACAGTGACAGAAGGCAGGTGACTTTGTATTTCTGTTTTATCTCTTTCTGAGAATGTCCCCTATTGAAAGACGGCATATACATTTTCATCTTCCAATTCTGGAGATTGAATCTGGAGGTCTAAGTTAGGAGTGTGAGAGTTATTTTTAAAACTTCCACAGTCGGACTCAGTTGCACAAGATGACTTGAGAATCAGTGATCTGACAACTGACTTTCTGCACAGAGAACACCAGTCACTTCAATAGTCAACTGAGCCAGGACCATGTCACCCCTGGTAACATCTGAAACAAGTTCACAACACCCATGATGACAGATGCTGATAAATGTTCTCCAATCTTTTTTCAATTCATAGAGACTTTAAAAAACACAATTGATGTTATAATCTACTCTTTCCCTTTAATAAGCAGTAATTTCCCTGACCTTAAATATTCCACTAAAATATAACTAATTTTTGCATACTGCTCCCTGTGAATGTCTTATAATACATTGCAGAGGTTTCTCATTATTGATGATTTGGATATATTTAACTTTTCTCTGGTATCTGAACATTCACATTCATTTAAATGTATATGCCAATTATTTATAGTAATATTTTAAAAATTGAGAATATCTACATCAAAAGTGTATTTTGGAGATTGTAATCACTGCCATCTCCAAAGTATGAATTTCCATTCTCTATAAATTCAAAACTGAGAATTTTTTAAACAGCCTATGTTTTGTGAGAATTTGAGATTAATTTCACATTAATCTGAAAACAAGTAGCATTGTTATTTCACATGGATTTTTTTTAGTGTGAATTTTCTATACATCCCTTTTGCTCTGAGAAAATAACTGTCCATTTAACTCTTTGACAATAGTTTAGCCTAATCCAGATGACCTGGATATTTATCCATAATTCACCAATAACTACAAATACCTACCATTCTTTGAGCACTCCTGGATGCTATGCAAATAAAAAATCCTTTTCATTCTTATAACTGTCGTGAGAGTCATGTTCTATCATTTGTTGCACAGTGGGAAAAATATGTATCAGGACTCTGAAGCTGACTTTTTATAATTTTCTAAAGCTCTTATTCATTTCATTTCAGGACAACCTAAACCAGTTCAATAATCATTTCACAATTCTCCAGGAGAATGCTAGTTTTTGGAAAATAACAACAAGAGCCCAGTACAATACCTGAAACCAGTGAATATTCAGAATTATTAGTTCCATCTCACTTTATCTATGAACTGGAATATCGAAATGATGATATTGCCCTGGTGTTTGCATCTTATTCTTTCCTGCACAGGTCAAGGAAGTTTCTTGTTGGGTTAAGAGCATCCTTCTGCTAGTAACTCATTTCAGGAAATTTATCTTGAATTTTAATTTTAATTCTTAAGTTTGGGAGTGCATCTGCTGCTTTCAATTTTATCAGGGGATCAACTATCAGCAGATTATTGCAAAGCAATATATTATATATGTGCAGAATGGGCCAAAGTATTTGGATGAGAGGCCTTATGTCAGAGAGGGAAAGGATTCATAGAAGAGATGACACCCGAGTTGTAGGGTAGTCATAATCTGGACCCAAGACACCCTCCTTACACCTCCAGAAATCTATTTAGCTAAGAAAATAGCTTAGAAAAAGGGGAAAAAGTTAATTTCTCACTGTATTTTTTTTTTCTCAGTTAGGTGGACATACTCGCACTTGGTTTATTGTCTCTGGTGATGCTGACAGCATTTCACCTGGAATTGGTGAGGAACCTCAATTACAGGTGATTCCTTAATTTTGGAATATGGAATGACTTGATCTCAGCTCTGGATCTGAGAAAACAAAAATCCCTCTCTACATCTGGTTACAAGAAGAGATTAATGCAACAGTTTTTTGGTTTGTTTGTTTTTTGTTTCTTGTTTTTTTTTTGTTTTTTTTTTAGTATTCTAATTAGGAGATAATGAGGCCTAGTTAGGGTTCTAGATATTGGCATGGAAATCATGGAAGAAAATCAAGTGACTTTTATGAGGTGAACCCAGCAGAACCATGTGAACAAATAAAATATGAGAGAAAGGCAGAGAATGAAAAAGAGGAAAGACCTCTTCAGGTCAGGGCTTCTGTTTGATATAGTTAATCACACCCCCCAAAAAATGCCCAGCAGCCTGGCATGGTGGTGCATGTCTGTGATCCCTGCCTTTAGCTTGGGAGACTAAAGGCAGGAGGATTGCCAGTTCAAAGCCAGCCTCAGCAAAAGCAAGGCACTAAGCAATTCAGTGAGACCCTGTCTCTAAATAAAATAAACAGGGGTGGGATGTGACTCAGTGGTCGAGTGCCCCAAGTTCAATTACTGGTACCAAAAAAATAAAAAATAAAAAAAATACCCAGCAGTTAAGCTGGTTTGAAAATCTGTAAGATCAGGATCTGGAGCCCTATTTGTAAACATATTTATATTTTTGATGAATAGAACTGTAGGAAAGTATCAGGAGAATTCATTTCTATCAGCAAATGGGAACATGTTATTTGTTGACAAAAAGAGAAAATGACAAATAAAATACCGGAATTTTTTTTTTTTTAAAGATCTGAACTCATACTAATGTGAATAGTAAATCAAGGATCTAGATATCTAGATTAGCTGGTAAATAAAGCCTTCTGAAGGTGGCTGTCACGATATTGCCAAAAACCCTTCCCTGTCATTTCATTAGAAGAATAAGACAGAACAATAAGGAAAATATGACTTTTGACTTTAGATGAATTAAAACTTTCTATATGCTCTGTTTTCAAACATTACTAAGGAAAACATTCTAAATTGGAAACTATAAAATGCTTTTTTTTCAGCTTTTCTGGGTTATTTTATTAAAATACATCCTTATCACACCAAGAGATACAGTGACATAGTTAAGTCATGATCTTGTCCTAATAAATGATTATGGTATTATAATCAGGGAATTTTATTAGAAAATGAACATTTCATTGCTATCCACACACCAATATCTAGGACCAAAGAAATTGAATGAAGCTTGTAATATCTCAGGCATGATAATTTAGTTGCTGAAAAAGCTGATATTACACAAACATTTTGAGTACCTTTAATCTATAGATCAATAAATTATTACTCTGTCATACTGCATCAGAGGGGCTGCACAGAAAATAAATCGATTTTATGATTTCTCAGTTTAGTCATTATAAAGTATCGAGCACAACATTATCAATTCCTTTTGCTAATTCGGGTGCTACCCTGCTTGTGCATGTGTATAGCATCAATGACTGCCTACATTATTTTCCCCTTCCTTTTTCTCCTGCCCTTCTCAGTCCTCTGTACATGAAGCAAAAAAGATGTGCTTGGATCACAGTTGGACAGATACTCAAGATTACAATAATTAATCTTAAGCACCTAATAAAATAGTCCAGGCCCAAAGTGTGCTGGGGAATCTGCTACGGAAACCAAATGCTCAAGAAAGGCTGTCAAAAGTGGTGACGATCTTCATGGAACCTGTCAGAAGTGGGGACAATCTTCATGGAACCTAAGATAAGTCATGAAGGATAAGAGTGTTTTTAGTTGGCAGAGGGAAGAAGAAATGAATTTCAATCATATACAAATAATGATGTATTAGTATTAGTGAATCAGAGCACTTTGTTTTGTGTGGGCCCATGTGGGGTTACTAAGGAAAACGATTTGAGAATTTTCTTAATTGTTTGCAAACTCTTTCAGAAATTCACTCTTCTTTTGCCTGTATAAGTAACTTGGTTTCTAATAATTTATTGTGAAGTCTTTTATTTTTCAATCTATACATCTTTCAGGGTCTTATCTACTTCATCAATTTCAACTTTGGTATTTATCCTTATTATTTCAAAATTTGTACAAGAATAGATCTCTTTATGATGCTTCAGACCCACAGTTTGAACTGCTTATCTCCACATAGATGCTCTACTTATATGTCAACTGTAAAACCATCTTATTTTCCACAAGCTTATAAATTGTGCTACCATTCCCCAAAGGCCCAACCGAATAATCTGAAAAAATTCCATTTGGGCACAGTGGTGCACATGGTTGTAATCCCAGCTACTCAGAAGGCTGAGGCAGGAGAATTACAAGTTCAAACCTAGCCCTGAGAAATCTAGCAAAACCCTGCCTCAAATTTAAAATAAATAAAAAGGACTGGGGATATTGCTCAGTGGTAGAGCCCCCCTGAGTTCAATCCATAATACCACACACAAACAATATTCTTCACAATCCTTACTTTTTTATACTTTATATCCAATAAGTGTCATGTACTGATAATGATTTTTCATAACTCACATCCTGATAATTATTTATGCTATCTCATATTTGTTTCCATCTCTCCATTCCCATAGACATTAATTAAATCCTATTAAATATTCAAATAATGAGAATCTATAGCTATGTTATTTTTATGTTTAGAAAGGACTTTCATAGAACTAAGGATGCAGATAAAATAGGTATTTATTTTTGACTATTGTATCAGTAGGCAAATGATAGTTTTCATTAGCATTAAAACAACTATTATTAGTAACTGCAATTTGACAGGGAGCACTGAGTTCTGAACCAGACATATCATGCATGAGTTTGCTAAGCAAGATGTTGCAGTGGGAACTGAAGTAACAAGCACTCCAGGGAAAATGTTCAAGTCTTGATTAATAGCTAGTAAAATGAAGAGAGAATAATTTAGATAAATATTTGAAGGGATTTGACCCATGCTATTAAAAAATAAACAAGCTGGTAGGACCATGGTTATTAAATCATGATGAGGATTAGTCCCTATATACACATGAACTGGTATATAATGAAAGTGTGAGAAGATTATAGGAACAATGCAGCCAACTTTAAATTTACTCTAATAAAGGGTTTTTCATGCTCAGAACTGTGAGAATGAAACAGCTGCCCTATGCTATAGTTCTATAGCCCCATAGGAAATTATCCAGAGCTGGATAATCCAAAACAAGATGCTCAAGAGATCCAAACAGATGGGTGGACTTGAAGATCATCCTATTTTACCTGACAAACATGTCCAAAAGGTTCTCGCTTTCCTACTTTGGATCTTTTAAGAATGTTACCTGTGGGCTAGGGATATAGCTCAGTTGGTAGAGTGTTTGCCTCACAAGCACAAGGCCCTGGGTTCAACCCCCAGCACAGCGCGGGGGGGGATGTTATGTAGTGTGAACAATACTCCAGGTCTCTCCAAATTGCACTGAAGCAGCACTCAGGAACAGATCTATCTCCTGCTGAGCTTTGAGGAGAACCTTCTCTACTGGAGATCTCAAGGATAAACACAATTTCCTTGGGGTGCTAATTGGTCTCCTGTTGATGTTTCTCCCCATATACAATTTAATAACTGTTCAACTCACCCGTCATATTATATACAGGAAACTATGTGGCTAGTGTATGTTTGTGAGAGTGTGCACAGCTGGCAAGAATCAGCACTCTCAATTTCAGAAGAGCAAATATTGAACTGGATTGTGACTCACTAGATAGCATCCAATCTGAAAGGATCAATTATTCTTCTCTTTGAAGCAATTTCATGGTCCCATAAACCATTCAAATTGACACAAAAATTTAGGACAGTTTATTCAGTTATAAAAAAACATACTGGGTGTCCACTCTGGGCCAGAATTGTGCAGACTTGGAATTGAATAGCTAAATAAGCCATGGTCACTTCAGAGGAATCTATAGCAGAGTGAGCTTAATAGACATGTGCAAAACTCAATTGCAACCTCACTTAATAAAGCACTCGATTCTGTTGGAGCTCAGAGAAATAAAAGAAAATTCAAATAACAAACAAGTGCTGTAATGACACACAGGAAGGATATAGGCCATGATGAGGGGAGGAACATGAGTTTCCAAACAAAAAGTAGTCTCTGGCTAGTGCACAGTGAGTGTGTACTGTGTCCAAGGTGCTGGGATAGACAAGAGTGGAAGCTCTTGGTAAGAACACATGGTTAGGAAAAATGTCTGAAGAGTATCTGGGTAGGATTCTCAGGTGCACTGAGGTAAAGTGAAAGATAAGGGAAAGGAGCTTTTACCTGCACCAAAATACTTTCTTCTTATAAATATTATGTCAAGGACTTGAAATTGAAATGAATTACATAAGAAGTGGGGTTTTTTGTTTGGTTTGCTTTGCTTGCTTTCTAGGTGGGCATGATGGAATTCTGAAGGATGAATAGAATTTCATGGCAAGAAGGGACTTAAAGGAAGATTTTTCATCTATCCAGAAGTGGACCAATTAAGATCCAGGGTTTTTTGGTTCTGTTTTCTTTTGCTTTTTGGTGGGGATCAAACTCAGGCCTAAAGAATGCCAGCTAAACCCTACCTTTGAACTATATCCCAAGCCCCTTTTGAGACAGGAACTCACCAAGATTCCCTAGCTGGTCTCATACTTGCTATTCTCCTGCCAGCCTTCCAAGTTGCTGGGACTTCAGGCCTGTGCACCCTTCCCCACCGTACTGGCTAACCTTCGTGTGTGTCACACTGCTAAACCCTACCTCACGAGAACTTATTGCTTTAAGTAGGTTGGAACCAAAATTATAAAACTGGGAAATTTAGCAAACAACATTCAATGTAAACAAGATTTTAAAGGGAATGAATAGTGTAACGAACGGGAAGTGTTTTCAGAAATGTTAGAAGCAAATTTCAAATAATGTACTGATTAAATAGGCATTCACTCTATACGAGTATTAAATATATGCAATTTTCTACTCATTAAAGTATGCTTTTAGAAGTAATATAATGAATTTCCAGTTATTTAAGACCTTTGTGATTTTTTTTCTCTTTCATTGCTAAGAGTTATGCTGTGGTTTGGGGGCGATTTATCTACTTAGTTATGTCTCCCAAAGGCCCCTGTGATAAAGGCTTGGTCAGCAGGATGGTGCTACTAGGAGCTGGCACCCAGTAGGTATCCTTAGCTATCAGAGTAAGGGAGGGAAGGGTGTGGGGGGAAATGTGCTCTCAGGAGGTAATTCACTGACTGCTTGGCAGTTCTTGTAACAGAGTTGTTAAAGTCTCCCATTGGTCCTACCTATATTCCTGTTAAAGCCCTGAGCACTGGCTTGCTCCCCCACAGACTCTCCCACCCTTGCTCACTGACATGTTATGTATCATGAGGTGATGCTATCAAGAGATGGCTCTTGTACACCTGAACTAAGAAATTTGGACTTCAAACCTCCAAAACTGTACTAAATAAACCTTTTGTGTTTAATAAAGATAGTTCCTTCAAGTATTCTCTTGTAATAACATAAAACACAGACACATAATAATGGTCAAAAATGCACTCATGGGATAGCATCAAAAGTATCACAGAAAAGCTTTTAAGCAAAGAAAAAAAAGTAAACATCTCCAGAAAAGGTAGTTACTTATAAATATAGGATTTGAAATAGCATGACAGAGTAGATGTTTTAATGAATGCCAAAACCAGAATAATCAATTACATTGAAACTATGATATAAAGTATGTGGCAAAAAATAGTGGTATATGGTTAATTGAGTAAAAGATTGCTTTCTGAATAATGTCGTACCAAGGGCTTAAATTTTTAAGTAGGAAATATTGATTTAAATATAGTTAATCTTACTGTTCTTAAAGTAGTCATCAAGATGTGGCATCAAGATAAAGTAGAAAGAATCATCCCCACTTTGCTACTGAGAAAACTGAGGCCCAGAGAATTCAAATAGTATACTCAGGGTCAAGATCACACAGTTGATTTAAATATCCACTAAACAAACTAACAAAACATTCATTGCTGTGTGTGTCAGGCACTGTCCTAGGGCTTTAATACATAAACCATGTAACAATTATTTCAGATATACATTAATGATCCTCATTTTAAAGATGAGAGAACTAAGGCATAAAAAATTTGCATACACAAGTACATGTTTAATTTACACACACATACTCCCTCTGATACCATGAGAATTCTTTTTGTCTCATTTTTCAGAGAAGAGAGTGGTAGCATAGGGAGAATTAGACAACCTGGCTGAAGTAACATAGCTGGTAAATAACAAAGCTGGAATTCCATGGTCATCTAAAGCTATGCCTTCAACCCAGCCAAATATTTGGTGTTGTTTCAGCACATTTCAGGAGCATTTGCACACAACCTCTAGGATTGCTGTAGTTTTTAAACCTATTTTCAAGTGATGATGAGACATCCTTATTAATGTCTCTCAGAATTCACAAGATATATGGTAGAGTGATTTTTTTTTCCTCAGTACGATTTCTGTAGATTTTATCTGACTGTTCCTGGGAGGGGTTCTATTTTATGTTGCAAACTCTATTACTTCTGTGGGTATTAAGTCATTATTAATCCTACTCAAACTTTCTGTAGAGGATTCACCTGTTCATTCAAATCTTTTGATAGAATTCCAAGTACAATAAGGTCTGCATGAGGCTTATCTGATTTCTAAGTAAAATGTTGGAGTGCATTGTTATGACATTAGCATCTTACACACAGAAGGATACACATAACATGGAATGGCTTTCATAGGGAGCAATTATAGGACTAAGCTTTGTGTTAGAGAAGATATTTGAAGGGTCAGCCCTATCATTCACATAAGTTAATCACTTTACTTCTGAAATCCAATACCTTCCACTGTAACAGGAATTTCACTTGATCTAATACACACATAATGTAATATGGATTAGAGATAAGATGAACTGCCTTCCAGAGCAACTAGCAAAGACTTCAGAGAATTTTGGAAGGGTCTATGGGTAAAATTTAATGTCTGAAAATTTTCATGGAAATAAAAAGTATATCTTTATTTTCCCTAGTACTAATAAAATTTAGCATTTAATTCTATGTATATCATAGGTAATACACTAGAAATATCTTCACTATACCTGTGACTAATAGAATTTATTAAAGGTGTCTTTATATCACATTGTGTTGCACATATACCAATATTGAAATCAATATTTTGAAATTATTATATAGACCCAGCATATCTTACTATTAAATAGTAATGCATATTACTCTACTAGTGACTTCCTAAAAAGTATTTTTGACAAATAGGTTAGAATTATTGAGTTGTGCATTTTATAAATTTGAAAGGCATTTACATTCCTCTGACACTGGTACCATGAACATCTCAGATTAACCAAAGGTTTCATATCTGAAAATGTTCAAGAACTCAAGTTCCTATTGTGTTTTCATGGTTAAGTACTTAGCAATCATAGTTCCTAGCAGCTGATCATTAGAGACCATAGGAACCTGGCTTGGGAATAGAAGTGGAAGAGAAGCAGAGAGATCTAGCACTAGGGAAGCTCTAAATGTTTGAGGTTTGAAATTTGAGGTTAGAGTTGTTTTCTCACACCTGTTCACATTATTTCAGAGCCAAAAATCAGAAAAAATCTGCCAATTGTCAAACAAACAGGTTTTCCCCATATTATGGTATTGAATTCTCAACTGATTTCAGGTGCTAAATCCATTCATTTGCAATTCAATACCATGAACCTTTCCTTCTACCTTGCCATTTTCCCTTGATTTAGAGTAGGGTCACAGATTATTTATCCGAAGATATGTCTTATCTCCCATTCAAATGCATTGTGAAGCACCTTAAATAAATCAAGAGACTTGGAAATCATTTCAGTCCCCCGCTCCTATTCCAACAAGATGCAACTTATAGCAAACAGTATATGATCTCCAATATTTGGCAGCTCTGAATATATCCCTATGTTCCCTCATTTACTGGATGAGTGTCAAAGGGAGTTGCCTAGCCATCTGGGTCTCATTTCTCTCATCTGTAAAGTGAGAATATCAATAACCACTTTACAGGGTATGTTGACGATTGAATGAAAAATGATCAGCTCCCTTCAGATTAGGTACTCGCTAGTAGAGCCAACTGTTTACTTCAAAACCCAATTTTCTAGTATCTGGATAATTCAATTGTTTCTTTTTAGGCTTGTATTTTTTTCTATAGTTCTTACCTTTGTGGTCCTCAACATTCTTATTAAGAGAAAAGGTGTTGAAGGAGGCAACTTTCTTTGAAAAAGCTGACAGAGAAGATGGCGGACTCTCATCCAAAGCATGAGGAAGCTGGTTTAAGTGGGTTTATATAGAGATGGGTGATGAGCCTGATGGGCACCTTCTCATAGGTAGAGTTTATGGCCAAATGATGCACAGCTGATCCTAACCATCTAGTTATGAGATTCCTTTTGTGCAAATCCCAAGAACAGAGATCATTACTTCCTAGGGATATTCTTGTACCTTATTAATTTGCCCATGTGCTGTGACTGACATACTACATAATGGACAGTTGAAAAGGGATAGCTGCTCAGGGGCCCCCTTGCTGATCAACAATCTCATAAGAATGAAGGAAAACATGCATGATCTGATAATTGTGGAAGACAATGGTTAGGTGAGCTTAAATAAGGAGTCCCCACAAGATCTGATCTCCATGCTAGGCTTCATCTTCTGATCACCCCATGAATTAATGACTGTTATTATTTTTTCCCTGCAAACAGTGTTGTGAAAAGCTAACACACTTTGAGATTAGCAAGCTCAACATTTAAATTCCAGAATTGTTATGAACTAGCCTTGTGGTTTGAACAGTCATTTATTGTCTTTAATTTTTCTGCTTCCTTTTAGGTAAAATTGTTTTAATTGTACTAAAGCCATATGGTTGTTATGAGGGTTAAATTACATATATGAAAGTACCTGATACAACAATGGTTTTTGAAGACTAATTTTCTGGCTTTAGAACATCATTACTCAGGGGCCAATTGTAGATATGCAAGGGGGAGAAATTGGAAACAGTGACACATAACCACAAGTTGTCGCTTATCATTGCTATTGGAGTGCAACAGAGAATTTGCTAATGTCTCATATTATGAAACTGAAAGAACAGTCCCCCCAAACCTTTGGGCTCAAGCATATTGGAAGTATGACACTGGCAATTATTCACCTAGATTCTGAATCCTTCTGAAACAAACCATGAAAAAGTTGAACTCCATTTTTAGTGTAATTAAAGCAACCAAGTCCAAATCAGCTCTGCTCAATCTAAACAGGAGAGGAGAAGATTCAGAATTTTATAAAACAACAAGTTTCACATGACTTCACTTGAGGTTTGTGATGACCCATGTGGGATGAACTTTTTTGTACTTGTTTTGTAGAAAGAAAACTGAGGTTCAGAGAGGATGTTATTAACCCAATGTTACAAAACTAGTGAAACTAAACTCCAATTGTATTTTCAAATTCCCAAACCAGTCTTCTTTCCCTACTTTGTAGTGATGGTCTGAACAGGAAGGATATGTTACCAGGTAATACATTCATGAGCAATTTCTTATATTTATTTTACAGACAGAATTTTGTCTCATTTTTTTTTTCTTTTTCATTTGTTCTGTTTTTTGGTTTAGTGGTTTACATGAGGTTCCCTGTAAAGTAGTCTTAACATAAGGAATTAATTGATGTAATGTTGTTTCTGTGAGACCATCACTATTAACATGAAATACATATTTTTACCATTAATTTCTACTTAAATAATAAAAAGAAATAGGACTCATTTTGATATCAGAATCCCAGGACAGAATTCCCAGAGGGAGCAAACTCAAAAGGCCTTTGCCCTAGTTTGCACCTGATTAACTACTCCAGTAAACGAGCCTATGGTACAATTAAGTTTAAGTACCTCCTCAGGTGCTTTGCAAAAACCCATTCTGGTGTAGTTAAACCCATCCACACAGGGTGGGGTAAATTGAACAATGTGAAAATAGCATCCTTTTTTTTTATATAAAGTTCTTCTGCCCCTGCTGTTTATTACCCACCTGAAGTCATAAGCTTGTTCTTGTGACACCCCAAGTGCTTGCTTTATAAATTATGACTATTATAGGAAATACGGAGTCTTTTTTCACACAGGTGTTACTTATCAATTGGGAAGGTGCTTCTAAAACGAGAGCAATGATGATGGAACTCAGATATTTTAAAAGTCATATTTTAGCAGAGCAGGCTCTATCCCTCAGTGAGGTTAAATTACAACCTTAATCTACAGAATATCTATTCTTCTCTTCTCCCTCCTTATTGTGGGTTAACATCCACATGTCAGTGAATACATGTACAGAAATCAGAATGGGGTCCTAATTAGAATAAGATATATTCCATGCTTATATAAAATGAACTCTACTATCATGTATAAGTAAAAAGAACCAATAAAAAATTTTAGAAATTAAATACAGTGCAAGAAAAAAAAAAAAAAACCTTAAGACACTCCTGCTGTATATCATTGGCAATTCCCTGATGTCCCAGAAGAAGAGCCTCATAAAGAGGCAATCTGGTAATCAGAGACATCGTCTAACAATTTGCTAGAAGGAAACCACATTTATTTAATTTTTTTAGCACTTCCCCACATGATGATAATTTTAATAGACAGTGTGATTCAAACTATTTGCCTCAGGTCGCTAATTATTCCAATCTAGACTGCTCCCTCTAAGGTCCAATTATGGCAATGCCCCAGAGAGCTAAGACCCACTTAAGCTTCTGTTGTAGTCATTGTTTCAACTCCCTGCTTCTACTTTAGTTTATGAAGGTATGATTATTTTGCCAGATATTTTACCCAGTGAGGCCATTATTTTCACTTGCCAGGCCAATTTTTCCTGTACCATTCATTTATTCAGTCAAAAGCATTGATTAGATACTACTGCATATGAGACATTTTACAAGACAATACAGATGGGGAAAATGTTCCTGATCACAAAGAATTGAATTCCTAGTAGTGTAGGAATGTAGAACCACAGTCCTACATCAGAGAACTGACTCTAGGGCTTCCAACAAACCAAATCAAGCTACCACCTCCAAAAAACAAACAGAAAAGGTAATGATGGAACTTTCACAAAAGGAACTTTCATCCATGTTATCATTAGGAAGTCAACATGAGATCATCTCTGCCTTGACTTCAGAGTGCTGATATGGGCTTTAAGTTTAAAGGGGAAGAACTGGGGCAGGGGGCAAGACTAATAAAATATTGATAAAGCATAATTATGTGCTAATATTTATGTATTAATTATGTGTAATTAATTACTAATTAATAATGCATGATCATATGTTATCAATACATAATTAGTCTTGGTCACACTGTGGACTGACTGATCGTTATCTCAGTTCTGATTCTGGAGACAGCTCTGGAGAAGTCCTTATCACTTGAGTGGACAATTTCCATTTGTTGCTCAGGATGTTTATCAGACCTGTGATCCTGGAAGGGGACAATTCAGTTCCCATGAGATGATTGCTCGTCCTTAGGCAGGGCCAGACTCATCCTGTGGTGACATGCCTGAAAAGTCTGCTCTTCCTGGAAGGGGTTGGACAATCTCCATTTCAGCTGTCAATCTAGGGGTCTGAAAAAGGATGCAATAAATGTCACTGCAAATCTTGTCTCAGTCTTGAAAGGGGACAGGATAGGTTAGGTGAATTTTGGGCTAATAAACCTTGTCCTACTAGTTTTTAGCACATTCCTGAAATGATGAGCATGTCTATTTGTAGAGCTGAGCAGGTCACAAAGCTTAAGCCAATTAAGGAGACAGATACAAAGCAAGGACAGAGAAGCCAAACTTAATCCTACTTTTAGTTACCCATTGGGTATCTGCAGGCCTAGGTAAAGAATCATTGTTTTTTATCAAAGGCAGCCTCTCTAAGTCTCTGTTATGGTAGCAGAGGTGTTACATGAAATCAATGTCTTCGGTAATTGAGAGACACCTAGTAGAGGACACAAGAAGTAGGCAGGGTGGTAGGGATGTTCATTTTCAGAGGGCTAGGAAGCTTCTAGAGAAGGTGACTAAGTCACCAAAGCTGATGTTGAATATGACAGTCTATTAATGATATAAATGTGTGAGAAGTGGTAGTGCATATGAGAGCTCTTTCCTAGGATGAGAGGTGAGAAGGTGAGAATTCACTTGGTGTATTGCAGAAACAGAGCTAGGTACCTGGTTAGAAATAATACGAGCTAACATTTGTCAAAGTCATACTCTGTTCCAGACACCATTCTAAGCACTTATATGTATTAATCGAGTCAAAATTTATTTATATGCTCCTTATGAGGTAGGTAGACATTATTCACACTTTTATAGATGAGTAAACCAAAGATTATCACTTACTCAAGATCATGTGTCTAGTAAGAGACAGAACTTGAATTTATGCCAACCAGTCTGATTTTAGAAAATATTCTTGATTATTTCAGTTGTTCACCCAGGTGCTGATGAGATCTACAATTACGATGGAGGCAGTAATGGTGGAGCAGGACAGATCTGAGTGTGGTTAAAGGGGTGGTTTAAGGGCATGTTGCAGAGCATAAGGGTAAATGAGAAATAGAAGGAGGTCTGTGAGTCTCTGGTAGGAACTACTAAGCATAAACAAATTTTTCATGTATTTTCAATATAACAATTGCAGTCATTATATTTTCAGAATTGATGGGCAACAGTCAACACCTCACTTTACACTGCAACTCAGAAATATCAGTTTATACCTGTGGTGTAAGATTTAAATACTTTACACATCTGGAGGAATTCATTGTCTATGCATTAAGTTTCTTTCGGCACACTGTGTTGAACAGATTTTCCCCCTCATAATATATACAGAAAATAATCCTCTCTCATCAATCTCAGAAAACCTGCTCATCTTGCTTTCAGCTCTACAATGACCTTTTCTTATTGCCTGAGTAATGCCTGCCTAGCCCATTTTGTAACAAATACAGATTGCTTTCCTTCTCCTTCTGTCTGGTGATGGGCTGATTAATAGCAGCACAAGTGGCTGCTCCTTGAGATTAATTAATCACCTGTCATAATTGTTCTGCAGTTAAATAACTATTAATCTGGTTGCTAGTCAGAGTGAAGGTTGACAGGGTTAGGAAACAGAGGAGAGTTCTCCCTGTAAAATTAGGGCTAAGCTTTTGCTAAAGCTCTGCTTGAGAAAGTCAGACTGGGCTGTGTTTGGGAAAGTGTCTCTTGAGGACTTTGTATAGATCAAAGATTAAGGGATTACAGGCCATTCCAGGCTTATTATTCAGCCATTATATTGTCTCCTGTAATAGAAATATAATTAGCACCATGTAAATAAGAGGTGGCATTGATCTATGCATCGCAGGTCAATGCTTCTCTGGAAAGGGAGGCAGCCTGTAGGATACAGGGAGTACCAAAGGAAGTACTTTATTGAATGGATGTGCACTGTGGGAAGAATAAGAAAACACCCTGCCTCTCTCCCCACACAAAAGCAAGAAGAAAGACCATCAATAAGACTGTATTCAGTTTAGTAGCAATCATCCAGGCAGGTCAACACTGATGAGATTTGCTTTTGGGTCCCAGACAGACTACTGCCACTGCTGCTCACCCCTGTGCTGTGGGGAAGGTGAGGGACCTGGAGGTCATGTTCTGAAAGACAGAATACAGAAGCTACTTCAGGGGCAGAACCTGAGCAGGTGAAGTGTTCCAGGTTCCTTTCTCCATCCCTCTCTTCCTCCCTCCCTCCCTCCCTTCCTTTTTTTCTTTTTCTGTTTCTTTAATAAGCCTTTGGAAATGATGGGCATAGGTGTCAGCACTTTGTAAGACAGCCATTGAAAGTTCACAATATTAGAGTTACATTATCAAGTTATCTTTGGACATATTTGAGCCTGTTCTCTATTCCAGAAAAAGTTAGGAGAAAGTAGAGAGGAGAGAATTAAAAAGTTAATACTTGGTGAAATTCTAGAATCATGAACTACAGTGGTTGTAACTTTGTTCCTACTTCTATTATTGTTAATACTTATAAGGTCAATTATCCAGTCAGGTTAGGGGAAAAATGAAAATTTTTTCTTCACCATTATGCCTCACCTGATATTTTAGTGCATTAGTGTAGTATAAAAATATTTCTTGTAATTCATTTAACATTTATTCAGTCCTATTGATGGTGCTACCCACTCTGCAGATATACTTTTACAGGATGAGATAAGAGACATGAAAAATTTTTTTGTTATTTATTCTAAATACCTGAGAATTTTCTATATATGCTCTGTAATATTCAGTTTTCCAGGTTATACTCATCCACTGAGGAATCACTTTGTGTGTCCTAGGACGTTGATGTGTTCCTTTTACCAAGTTCTGTTTCCATGAAACACTGATCCATTTTACCAAGGCTATCCCTCTGGGCCTCATGTATCCTGGCCTCACATTTTCTTTCCATCTTTCTTCTTCACTATAACTATAATATAAACAATATATTAAGAGCAGACTAAGCCTTTTGCCTGCCTTAAACTCATTTAAACTTCAAAGCCTTAAGATTTGACATAGATAATTTAAAAACAGACTAGAAGTTATGGGAGTAATAGTGAATATTTAGGGGCTCTATAAAATTAAAAGGAGGAAGGATAGATAGCATAGAAGGAAGAGAGGGGTGGGGTCGAGGTGGGGGGGAAAGAATAATAACAGAAAGTGTGACAGACATCATTGCCCTGTGTACATGTATGAATGCACAGATGGTGTGACTCTTCTTTGTGTACAATCAGAGAAACAATAGCTGTACTCCATTTGTGTTCAATGAATCAAAATTAAATAAATTTAAAAAAGAGAATTATCAAGCACCTACTATATGCCCTGCATTGTTCTAGATGCTAGGGATACAGTAATAAATAAGTTGTAAAAAATTAATTAATTAATTAATTAATTTAATTTAATTTAATTAAAGGGAGAGCCTGGGTTTTAGAATAGGCTAAGTTCAGGGCCAGGCATGCATGGTGGCTCATGCCTGTAATCCCAGTGGCTCAGGAGGCTGAGGCAGGAGGATTTCAAGTTCAAAGCCAACCTCAGTGAGGTATTAAGTAACTCAGTGTGACCCTGTCTCTAAATAAAATACAAAAAAAAAAAAAAAGAATTGGCTATGTTCAAATCCTGACTCCACCTCTTGCTAGCCTAATTACTTTGGTATTTATGAAAACTTCAGTTGCCTCTACTACTTCTACTAATTCATCTGTAAAAACAGACAATAAAATTGTTTGAACATGGGGTTATCATGAGTATTTTGCTTATGAAAGATTTAGCACTCAATAAATGTTAGGAGCCAGAAATTAGAATAGAACAATGTCACAGATCAGTAGAAACGTCACTCTACTTTGACAGTAACATCTACCCTTCATTGTATACAAAATCCCTCTACTGTCTTGCTCCTATACAAAACATACCCTATATGTTAGCCATATCAAAATGATGAATGAGATTACCCAAACATATTTATTATTATGTGTTGAATTCTTTCTCCCAAAAATTCATACATTGAATTTTAACCCCTAGTATTTCAAAAGTGACCATATTTGTAGATAGGGCCTTTCCATAGTAATTAGGTTAAAATAAAATCATTAAGACAATCACTAGTTAAATATGAATGGTATAATTTGGATGCTGACATGTAGAAGAAGTAAAAAATAAAGGGGGAAATGGAGTGAGGCCACTTAGAAGACAGGGGGTTGCAATGTCTGCCAGAAAACAAGGAGAAGCCAGCAAAGAAGCATGGGGTAGTCTCCCTTGCAACCCTCCAAAGGGATCAACTCTGTGGATGAGCTTTGACTCTTGACCTCTAGACCTGGGAGAAAATGAGTTGTTTTTCCAGCTTACCTGGTTTTAGGTAATATGTTACAGCATCCCTAGTGAACTAGTATAATATTGTATTATTTTCTTTCTACCTATTTATACCTCTCCCAAATGTCATTCTTTTTTTCCTATCTGCAGAAAATATGTGATTTTTTTTTCCTAAATGTATCTTAGGTAAGATTGTTTAGACTGCTCTCTCTTATATACCAGACTGCAAAGTCAAGACTGAGATGAGAGGGGCCAGGGAACTTAGAATATATGACTAGATTCCAGATCTTCTTCTTATAAAATAGTAATGCACATTATTTGAGAGCATTGACCTGTTTTTTTCTTTTTAATTTTTTAATTTGTTCTTTTCAAATATACATGACAGTAAAATGTATTTTGACATATTACACATATATGGAGTACAACTTCCCATTCTTGTGGTTGTACATGATGTGGAGTTATACTGGTCGTGTATTCATATAAAAATATAGGAAAGTTATGTCCAATTCATTCTACTGTTTTTCCTATTCTCTTTCGCCTCCCTTCCCTTCATCCCCCTTTGTCTAATCCAATGAACTTCTATCCCCTCAGCCCCGACTTATTGTGTGTTTGCATCTGCACATCAGAGAGAACATTTGAGCATTGTCCTATTTTAACATCATAGATTCTTGGGGAAACTTGGTGTTTGTACAGTTATTTTCTTTCTCTCTCTATCTTTTCTTACCTTGACCCCAGAATATTTGGTGTTATCACAAATACAGCCACTAACAAATTCCCAAAGGATAATCACTGCATGCATAGAAAGTGAAAATCTTTTTATTTAACCTGAAACCACTGTGAGGCTATTTGTATATGTGAGAGTCAGCCAGGGTTGAAATCCATTTGAATTATGACAAATGTCTAGTCATCATATTTAAGCTTATTAGTGAGCTGCAGATATAAGCAATACATCTTTCAGCAATGCCTCAGTTATTCTGAACCAAGCATTTGTGAGACTTGACCTATAAATTACATGTTCAAGAACACCAGAATTTAACAAAAGAATGTATTATGATTAATGGTCTGGTGTCAGTGGAATTAATGATTTTCTATTAGGAAATACTATACTCATGAGTCTTGGTCATGAATGTATGAGAGATTCCATTAAGCCATTTACCCCTAATAGATAGCTGTTTTATTATAAGTCTGGGTGCATCTATCTGTGAGTTAAACCTGAATGCAGGGAAACCTAACTGCTCCTGCCTCATATGCCTCAAGAAGTATCAAACAGGGAAGATTGGCTTTTTTTTAATTGCCTTTAAAATAAAATAAAAATTCCTTAAAATATTTGTGTTCTGCCTTCTGCCTACTTTACCAACCCCATGTCCTTTCCATAATATAGCACTCTAGATAATGAAATCTTGCTCTGTTTAGTGAATATGTCATTCTGTTGCACATTCCTGTCCCTTCAAAATGGCACCCTCTTGCCCTGAAATATTCTCCTGCTACTTGCATGCTAGAGCAACTCAGTTCACAAGCTGTCTCTCCGAGGAAAACTGTGCTGAGTACTCTGGTAGTCAGTGTGCTCTGTTTCGCTCCCATTCATCTTTTATATGCTTCCCTTCTTGTGTCATTATTACTCTTTATTGGTGTACTTCTCCAGTAGACTATAATATTCTTCTGGACAAGATCATGTCTCTACACTAAATGCCTCACAAAAAAACTTGCAAAGGGTGACCTTTAAGTTGGTGAATGAGTAAATAAATGAATGAAGGAGTAAATGAAGAAACAAATTACTAGAAAAATCAATGTATACATTATGAATAAATAATTTTCTCTGTGCCCTTTTTTATAGTACTTTAAACTGACAGTGATGGGCTGTCAGAATGAAGTCAATACAAGGTGTGTAGGAAGTTCTGTATAAACTGTAGGATGAGGTCATGCCTGGAGTCAAGTCTTTGAGCAAGTCAAGCTTTCTATAAATAGAACACAAAGGAAGTTCTCAAATAGAATAAATTGGAGTTAATCTCTGTTGCTCTCTTTATTTCTCCTAGACAGAACTATGAAAGAGTCAAAAATTATTATAACTCTTAAGGATGTCAGCTGTGCTGATTAATGTTGACATCAGTCATCCTGGAAGATAATCTCGTGCAACGAAATGAAGAATCTGGAAATGGAGTTTGCCTCCTTGGAGTTCCTGTAGACACTTTGTGGTAGACTACCATTGTCTATTAATTTGTTGCTTATATTCCTTTTTATCCCCAAGTTTTTAGGAATGACTTTTTGAAAGGTACGAACTATCTTAACTGTGCCTAAAATGGAATTATGGCCTACACCTCTATAAAAGGAAAAGTTCTTGTGATCAATAAGATCTGAAGAGCTGGAACAGTATCCTGAGGACAAGCTAGTTATCCTTGGTCTAGCTGACCTTCTTCAATGTGGAGTCATCATATTTAAAAAGCAAGCTTGTTAGAGATTTACAGGTAGTAAGCAATCCATCTTTCAGCAATGTCTCAGTTATTCTGAACCAAACATTAGTAAGACTTGACCACAGAACCATATATCTGGATTGTGTATCTTAAAAGAAGTTTTATCTCCTTAGACACAGTGTTTAGAACAATATAGGAATTTGCTAATATATTTGAATAATTATTTTTGTTGAGAAATCCTGGAGAATTTTCCTAATCATTCAGTAACTAGCAAAAGTTCCTGAAAATCCCATTATTTTAAACAATTGAAACAACTACTCTATATAGGATACCAGAAAAAGAAAAAATAAAGGAAAAAAATACAAATTAGAAAAACTTTGTTAGGAGTTCTGATCCCAGTATTTTTCATGTTGTCATAGTTAATAAGTTAATACTTCTAAGTTTCAATTTGATTAAACAGGAGAAATAAAATTTATTGTTCCAATAGTAAAATTTATTATAAGAATTAAATTAGGCAAATTAGCACCTTGAGCTAACAATAAACCTAATTGTTAAATTTACATTTGGAACAGCTAATCAAACCTAAAGATTCATGCTCCTTTCTGTAGGGTAAATGTGTTCTGGCACATAAATGTCCAAACAGAAGCCGCAGACTCGTGTCCTCATACATCAAGTGGGATCAAATGAACACTGTGATTTCTTGCCAGCAGGATACAGGTGGAAATGATGTGTGTTACTACCAAGGTTAGGTGTTTAATAAGCAGATATGATTTTCTCTCCATCTTGTCTTTCTGTTTCTACCAGTCTAATATCAATGTCAGCATCAGCCTTCGAATTCCTTCTCTTCGAATTGCCATCACTCAGGATTACATAGAGCAGAGTCCTATAGCCTTGGCAGAGAACTCAATTAGTTAAACAAATAAAAAAATTATTATGTTCGGCCTTTGAATTTTAGAGATAATTATATCAGTTCTCATTATCCCTACTAGCCTATCTATAATTTGAGACAAAATATATGAAATTGGCTATTGGTTAGGTTAGGATAGGATGCAGGAGAAGTTTGGAAAACTGTGGTGATCTGGTTTATTGTAGCAAAATAATTGGTAAAATCATATGTCTGTTCATCTTATAACTTTAGGGTTAATGGTTAAATTAAGTAAAAAATGTTTGAGTGCTAGCTGTTTTTGGCTGTCTAGAATATTCTAAAAAATGAGATCAGCAAGAATGAGAAGATTTTCAAGACTAGGTCAAAGGAAATAGTGGAAGTCTAGGGACAAAGGATATTAGAGGTTGTAATAGTTTACTGTTTCTGGGTCCTCAAATAGCAAAGTATAATATTGTAAAAGATGGCTAACAACTGGTTCGGCTATGTTGAAAAAAATAATATTATGATGGGTACATTTCACTTAGGTCCATTGTTTCAGATAACTTCACAATAGACACTACTAGGTTTAAAAATACATTTATGTGGATGAGAAAGACAAGAAATAAAGCAGATCTGAGAAACATGTCAAGGAAACATTTTTCTTTTGCAGTTTTAGTGCTTTTTATTGATGCATTGTAGTTAAACATAATAGTGAGGTTCATTTTGATATATTGGTATCCATATAACATTGCTCCATTTCAATCCCCAGTATTTCACTTTCTCTCCACCTGATACTCTTCCTCTACCCTATCAGTTTTCCTTCTAATACTTTATTGTTCTTTTTAAACTACTGCATTATAAATGTACATAAAAGTGGAATTCATTGTGATATGTTCTTATAAGCACATAGTGTAATTAGGTCAATTTCATTCTGCAGTTCCTCCTTTTTCCCATTCTTCCTCCCTCCCCTTTAATCCTCTTCCTCTACTCTTCTATTCTCCCTTCTATTATCATGAGATCCCCCACATTTTTAATTCCTTATTTCTCTCTAGCTTCCTAATATGAGAGTAAGCATTCAACCCTGAATTTCTGGGTCTGGCTTATTTCACTTAGCATGATATTTTCCAATTTCATTTTACTAGCAAATGAGAGAATATGTTTTTTTTATGGTTGAGTAAAACTCCATTGTATATATATGCCACATTTCTTTTATTCATTTATCTGTTGATGGTAACTTGGACTGGTTCCATAACTTGGCTATTGTTAACTGCACTGCTATAAACATTGGTATGCATGTATCACTATAGTATGCTAATCTTATTTCTTTTGGATTAATACCAAAGAGTGGAATAGCTGGGTCATATGACCATTCAATTCATGGTATTTTGAGAAAACCCAAAAGTGATTTTCAAGGTGGTTGTAACAATTTGCAGTCCCACCAACAATTCATGGGTGTTCTTCCCCACCCCCATTTTCTCCAGCATTTATAATTGTATGTGTTCTTGATGATTACCATTCTAACTGGAATGAGATGTAATCTTAGTGTAGTTTTGATTATGTTAAATGTTTTCTCATGTATTTTATGTAATTTGTATTTATTCTTTTGAGGAAAGTTTATTTCATTTGCCCATGTGTTGGTTGGGTTTTGTGTGTGTGTGTGTAGGTGTGCTTGTGTGTGTGCACACACACTAAGATTTTTTAGTTTTTTATATATTCTCCATATTAAACCCCTATTACAAGAGTATCTGGCAAATGTTTTCTCCCATTCTGTAGGATATCTTTATGCTATTAATTGAGGAGACAGTTTTTGTAATGTATTCCACAGTATTTTATCATTAAAAAAGGTTTTACGTTTCAGGCAAAAAGTTTATCTCTGTCATTCAGGAAGTGCTAATGTGTATTATTTTCTAAAAGAGGTAAGTGTTTCTCTGTGTGGCCATCCTCACAGGGGATAGATTTCTGGACCACAAAATTAACTACAAGCACACAGGTAAAAATATCAAATTTCTGAGGGAATTGTGTTGCTAAAAAATGAGGTAAAAAATAAGAGAAGAAAAGAAAGCTCCATATCCCAAATTTAAAATGTTTCCTGACATTCAATTCTTAAATTAAGTCCTGACGATCTAAATTCGTATGTACATAGAGTGGGTTGGAAAAAATTCAGATATATTGTGAGAGGAAACATGAGGAACACTGTTATACAGCGTATCCAGCAATCATTATGAACAACAGTAAAGGATGTTCCTTCGCAGGTCTGTATCACTATCTGATAAAGAACATTTTCCCATCATGGAAGAGGGGTTTCTTATGATGCCAGTCTTGGATGATCCCATTATTTATATAGGCTAGTGACTGCTACAGATTTCTTATTCTTTTGTTTTCAAAATGGGAGTTTTCAGGTTAGTGATTCTGTCACTATTTGGACATTGTATACTGGATCATTAATGTATGAGTGACTTTTAAGTTCAGAGTGGTCAATGATACCGGTATATCGTCCCTGATGGAGAGGGCCATGGTCATTTAGAGGGATGGTATTTGAGATGAGTAGAGAAGATGGAGGACATTCAATATTTTCTTCTTTTGGGGGGAATGATTATGTTCTACTTTTGGAGAGAAATGTGTACAAAGGCATTAGATGGCTAGAGGGGCAGATCTTGGTAGAGATTATAAACTACCCTCCAAAGTTCTATGTCTCCCTTAATGGAATACAGTTTTTTTTCTGAGAAGCAATTATTCAGTCCAGAACTGTGCTTTATATTAGATCATCATATCAAAGAACTTCTGATTAATTGGCTATAAGCAAAAGTGGTGTATATAATTTCTGGTCCAAGGTGATGAACAACTATGTGTGTGCCTTCTCTTGTTCTTCTCTTATTTATAAATTGAAAGTTGCATTGTAAAAAGAGCAAAGAGTATATATGTGTGTGTGTGTGTGTTTGTGTGTGTGAATAAGATGAAAATCACAAATTCCATAATTTATAAGAAAGATTCATAATCTAGAGAGAGCAATAGAATGAAAATCATGAGTGTGAAATATGATGGAAATTTGTACAACATCCTATAGTATCAAAGAAGGACACTGAGCTCTACCAGAAGTTCTTGGGATTGTTGTGATGGATGCGTTTCTAAGAAAAACTAACTAACTTGTTCTTTTATTTATCTTCCATGCCTGTTGAATAATTTTTTTGAGAATATCTTTTGTTCAGGTAGTCTTGATATACCAGTTCAGAGACTAGGAAAGACAGACCATAACAAGCATTTCAAAAGAGAGGCATGAAGGTTGAGGCAGCCAACTCTGACAGTGATGGCAACAGAACCAACAGTATTGGGTAAACATAAGCACATAGTGGAGAATATTTAGAGAGTAGGCAAAAGAAAGACCATATTTTTTCTGAGATTTATAAGAAGCAGAAAGAAGAAAATCCTGATGCGTAAGATGACCTGCACTCTACTAAAAAAGGAAACAGGAAGATTACACCCTGAATCATCTTCAATCTTCTGACAGGAGTTTTGGTATAAAAAGAATATAGTATTTGAAGCCTAACAGGCCTGGGTTTGCATCTCCAGTCTGCCACTTCCTAGTTTTATGGACCTTGCAAAATAATTTTTTTCCTATTATTTCTTTGGATATAACCTGAGGGTAACAATACCTACCTCACAATAGTAAGACAGAGGTCATGTTTATGTAGGTCCTAGTGCTAAGCATAGTACATGTCAACAAGATAAAATGTTGTACAGAAGATTTCTTGTCTAGGACATAAAAAGTATTGAAGTTATTTATTAGACATAACAGAGGACAACCTAATCACTCAGTTTTATTTATTCCTAAAGCTTATTCAATTTGAAAAGCTGTCTTTATATTCAGTCAATGCTTTTAGATATTTAGGTATGAATATAATCTAAGGGCTACATGTTTACCAAATGAATGTATTCCAATTTTATCAGTAATCTGACAGTCATCTGACAGGTGTGCTTTAGCAGATTTTATAAATGGAGATCTTTAATTCTTGAGATCCACTTTTCCTTGTGAGAAGGCGCTCTGCCAAAAAATGGATACTTCCGTTAAAATTCTACCATTTTAAAAAGAGAGCTAGAAAAATGCATATGAAACACAGGTGTTCATGCAGTGATCTCAAACCTGCCCTGGAACTTGTTTGTTTCATCTCATGCCTCTGCTTCATGGACTATTGATAGATCAAAAATGTATACTGTTTTGTGGAAGAATGATTAAGAAAATAATTGACAGAGAATTCTATGAGTTTTCTCTCCCAGAAATGATGAAACTTCTTTAAGAAGCCTGTTATTATTTTACCAAATTTGGAAAGTCCTACTCTGATCAGAAGCCTGCCATGCTGCTAGCAACACGGTGGTGTTTCTGTCCTTCCCCTTCCTTCCCACTCTGAAACTCTGAAGGAAATTCACAGACACAGGGAAGCCCAGTACATGCACCTCCCAACTGATGATTTCAGAAGATCTTTTCATGCTGCCATCCTCAGAGAACACATTCTGTCTTCAGTTATCTTTTCGTAATGACTCTTGTCAAGTTTCTGGATCTCTGAGAACTGCATTCCCAATTCTTATGAGCCTGGAACTGGGGTTCCTCTGCCTAGCATTTTGTGTCTCCTGGGTTTTTTGCAGGGCTCTGGAGAAACAGGTTCAGTTCTTTAGGGACTTTTCAGGTGCTATCATCTACATCCCCTTTAATCTCAATAACTCATCCTTCTAAAGTTTAATGTGTGCCTATTTTCCTAACTGGTGTAATTTTACCAACAACAATTTTGAATTATGTTAGGCAGACTGAAAGCATTTTACATGAATGAGATTATTTCAGAAATAGTCAGGAAGTTTAAAAAAAATCTTACAAGGAGATTTACTATTTTACCTTCTCAAAAAATAGATGACTTTATTTATTTATTTATTTATTTATTTATTTATTTATTTACTTATTTATTTTATTTTACTTTTCAGAGTACCAGGGATTGAACTCAGGGGCACTCAACCACTGAGCCACATCCCCAGCCCTATTTTGTATTTTATTTAGGGACAGGATTTCAGTGAGTTGCTTAGAGCTTCACTTTTGCTTAGGCTGGATTTGAACTCAATAGCCTCCTGCCACAGCCTCCTGCGCTGCTGGGATTACAGGCGTGCACTGCTGCGTCCAATGACTATATTTATTTTTGAGACCACCCTCTTTCATTTCCATTTATCAGAGGTTAATAAGTACCTGTCTTTTTTTTTTTTATTGTATGACTTGGTGGAACAGTCAAGGGAATGAGTTATTATTTAAACCAGCTCTAACAGTTTTCTCCCCTTTGGGTGTCAGGGATAATATGTGTTTTCCTACGTTTAAATTTTACACTTTCCCTTAGAAAGGAAGTTAATTAATCTTTAAGGCTTATATTTTTTACCATAAAATAGTAATTTGGGAAAAAAATGTAACTATGAGTTTGCATAATGACCTCTGTTCTAGTTACTGAATAAGAAGAAAAGCTAGATACTTAGAGATTGGCATATTAATTCAAAATTTTAAAAAATATTGGCTTATGAGTATAGAAATATATAAATTATTTTCAAACACTCCATGTTAATTGTCTGATAATTTAATCTGTGAACAAATTGGGATGATTTAATTTAGTTTATAAGCCAACACATAAAATTGGGTTAGCAGAATATTTGAGTGCATGACTTGAATTCTTCATGAATAAAAGGTGACAGTTGATATAGTTAAACAAAAACTCTATAGAATAGGTACTAAAAATACGAGTTCACAAATATGATGTGTCTATTAGTTTTTCAAGGGAAATATGTTTTTTTTTGAAAAGCAGTAATTCAATATAACACATGTAATTTTTTATTTGGTTTGCTAATAAAGTTCACTACTTTCTTATTTTAGTTAAAAGTGCTAGAAATGCCATCTATTTATGTATATATACATATATCTGCAATGTGCGTATGTGTGTATGAGTGCATACTTGTGTGTATGTGTGGGTATGTGCATACTTGTGTGTATGTGTGGGTATGTGCACAAGTCTGCTCAGGCCGCTTTAGCAACAAAAATTTATGTTCATATAGACCTGAAAACTGGAGAGCACAAGGTCAAGATTCTAGCAGGATTTAGTGTGTAGTGACAGCCAGCTTCTCACTGTGTCCTCACATCATACAGAGAGATAGAGAAGAAGTTTTCTGATACCTCTTTTTGTAAGGGCACTAATCTCATCATGAGCACTGCACCCTCATGACCTCATCCAGTGCTTTCTATCTTCTAAAAGCCATATTTGAAAATACCATCAGGTTGGAAGTGAGAAGGCTTCAACATATAAATTGGGGTTGTACAATTCTGTTTATAGCAATCCCTATTTTAAAGAAAAGGAACTGAAAGTGAGAGCACTCTCACTCTCTTCTTATGAGGATACTAATCCTGCAGGATTAGGGCCCCACCTTATGACCTAATTTGTACTTAATTACTTCCTTGCTCCAAATGCAGTCACAATAGGGGTCAGGGTTTCAACACATAATTTAAGTATATAGCAATCTAGATATGTGCGTGTTGTGTGTGCCTATGCTTTCCTATAAATTGTCACATGAATTCTACTCAAATAGAGTAAAATTAGATACTTTTTGAAATAACAGAAATATAACATAACAGTGTGTTGTGTTTTATTTACACAGCTTTATATAATCCTTACTCTAGAAAACAATCTTGCCTTTAGACAAGATTGACTTTCTCATACCTTGCCTCCTTTGACAAATTTCTGCTCAAGCCTCAGATTCAGTAATAAAACATTTAGACATTAAAAAATGTCTAAATTATTTTTGTTGACACAAAGATTTACCTAAAGCAAATGGAAAGGAGAACATTGGGATTTGTTGGCATTCTATAAATTTTAAAAAACTAAAAAACTTTTTGAGAGCTCTTTCATTTACCCATTTAGAATAAAGAAATATGTGATAAATCTGAAGAGGAATCTTCCTGGCTAAAATATCAAATGATTCAACAATTATTTACTTCTTTTGTTAAGGAAACATAATTATGTTCAAATACAAAATCTTGTCTGATAATTATTTCCAAATTGATCTTTTTACTGGATTCTACTATGATTTTCAATCAGGACAATTAGAGTATAATTTATGATAAAAATCAAAAGGCCATGGAAATTTGCAATCTTCTTGCTGTTTGCAATATACTCTTACTCCCAGGAATCATTAACTGCATCTTTACTAATTAATTCTATGTTACACCATTAGAAAGGATAGCACTCCCTTCCACTATGATAACACAGTTCACATAACAGATTATCCAGAGCCACTCAACTTCCCACCAGAGTAGAGATAAATTAGACAGGATCTTAAATTAATTTGTAGGGAAATCTTCAAACTTAAATTAGCTGGTATACATCCAAAAATAATTGAAAAGAGGTATCAATACTTGTACACAAATGTTCATTACAGGAAAAATCACAACAGCCAAAAGGTTTTAGAAACAATAGAGATGCCCATCAGAGGAAGCCTGGATAAATGTAAGACATTATACCCATGCAATGCAATGTCATTCAACCCTAAGAAAAAAAAACTTAAAATCAGCATACTGTTGTGACACTGACACATGACAGTTTATATCAGCTCAATCACAATAGCTAAACTATGGAACCAGCCTATGCCCTACAACAGATGAATGGTAAAGATAATATATACAATATGGTATATATACACAATGGAATATTACCCATAAAGAGAAAGGAAATTATGACATTTGCCCATAAATGGATGGAAATGGAGACAATCATGCTAAGTGTAATAAGCCAATCCCAAAAACACAAAATTCAAATGTTCTCTCTGATATGTGGATGCTAACTCACAATAAAAGTGGGGGGGTAGGGAAAAATAGATATACTTTGGATTAGACAAGAGATTGGGAGTAGGGACATTATTAGAATGAATCAGACTTTACATTCCTATGTTCATACATGAATACATGACCAATGTAATTCCACATCATGTGAAACCAGAAGATTGGGAATTTGAACTTTATATGTGCATAATATGTCAAAATACATTCTACTGTCATGTATAAAAAGAACAAATACAAAAAATAAATTCTCATTTTTGATCTAACACATTATAAACAAGGATTTTTAAAATAAGCAACTAATACTACAGGGTTCTTCAAACAGCAAAAAAATGTTACCATGCATGCTGTTTTAGAATGTGCTATGCCATATTACTTATGAGAACCACACTTTTTCATTAAGAATATACTAAATAGTTATGAAAATAGAGAATTTTACTTGTATTTGTTTGTTAAACTATTGCGAGTATCATTCTGAGGATTTTTTAATTTGGTTTATTGTGTTTTTAATTTAGAAATACATCTTAAATTGTGCGTGTTTGAAATTTAATTTAAATATTAAATTTGACTTTAAAAATGAAATATAAATTAATATAAAATAAAAGCAATCATTAAACTCTTGATTTTCTTACTTCTTGAAGAGTACCTGAATAAATGTCCTTAGAATGTATTTTCTTCCGTCATGATTTGTGAAAATTCTATATAGAAATAAAAATTTATACTCAAAATAATAAAAGAGGATTGCAGTACTGACACATGCAGCAGTGTGGATGAACCTCAAAATTATTATGAAAAGTATAAGAAACTAGACACAAAGGGCTAAAAATGTGTTATTCCTTTTATCTAAAATAAATCAAATATCTAGAACAGGTCATTAGAGGCAGAAAGCTAATTGATGGTTGCCAGAGATGGTTGCCAGAGAGATGGTTGCCAGGAAGAGGGGGAAAGGAATGGGTGCAGAGTGTCTCTGGGGAGGATTAAAAGGTTTTAAAACTAGACAAGAGGAATCATTGCATAACCTAGCAAATGTATTAAATGCCTTTCAATTGCAAACTTTAAAGTGATTAGGTTTTGTGTATTTCAGCTACAAATTGTACACCACAAAATGCATGTGCGCACACACACACACAACTAGGAACTAAAATTAACCAGACTCTCAGATTCCCTTGAATGTTCTTGGCATAAATTCTTGGAATCAGTATGGCCAACTAACTATGCAACGTATCTAGTCTTAGATATCTAACATAGATCTTATATTTAACATGACCAAGGCATAATTCTATTCACTTCCATATTTTTCTCCACATTCCTATTTTGCCATCTAAGTAAAGAACTACTGTTAGTAATCCAGGTTAAAAATCATGAAATCCTAAACCAACATGATGAAGATTCAGGCCTACTTTGTCTTCTATTTGTTGCAGAGTCTCTGGTCTAATTCCTAAGTCCTTGATCCATTTTTGAGTTGAGTTTTGTGCAGGGTGAGAGAAGAGGTTTAATTTCATTTTACTACATATGGATTTCCAGTTTTCCCAGCACCATTTGTTGAACAGGCTATCTTCTCTCCATTGCATGTTTTTGGATCCTTTGTCTAGTATGAGAAAATTTTATTTTTGTGGGTTTGTCTCTGTGTCTTCTATTCTGTACCATTGGTCTACCTATCTATTTTGGTGCCAATACCATGCTGTTTTTGTTACAATTTCTCTGTAGTACAGTTAAGGTCTGGTATTGTAATACCTCCTGCTTCACTCTTTCTGCTCAGGATTATTTTGGCTATTTGAGGTCTCTTATTCTTCCAGATGAAGTTCATGATTGCTTTCTCTATTTCCATGAAGAATGTCATTGGAATTTTAATTGGAATTGCATTGAATCTGTATAGCACCTTTGGTAGAATGGCCATTTTGACAATATTAATTCTATCCAAGAACATGGGAGATCTTTCCATCTTCTAAGCTTTTCTTCAATTTCTTTCTTTAATGCTCTACAGTTTTCATTGTAGAGGTCTTTTACCTCTTTTGTTAGATTGATTCCCAAGTATTTTTTTTGAGGCTATTGAGAATGGAGTGGTTTTCCTAATTTCTCTTTCAGAGGATTCATCACTTATGAAAAGAAATGCATTAGATTAATACATATTGATTTTATATCCTGCTACTTTGCTGAATTCATTTATTAATTCTAGAAGTTTTCTAGTGGAGTTTTTTGGATTCCCTAAATATAGAATCATGTCATTGGCAAATAGTGACAGCTTGAGTTCTTATTTTTCCGGTTTGTTTCCCTTTAATTTCTTTGATCTGTCTAATCGCTGTGGCTAGGGGTACAGCCACTCTGGAAAGCAGTGTGGAGATTCCTCAGAAAACTTGGAATGGACCTGCCTTTTGACCCAATTATCCCACTCCTCAGTGTATACCCAAAGGACTAAAAATTAGCATATTACATTAAGGCAGCCACATCAATGTTTATAGCAGCTCAATTCACAGTAGCTAGACTGTGGAACCAACCTAGATGCCCTTCAACAGATGAATGGATGAAGTAACTGTGGTGTACATACACCATGGAATATGATTCAGCCACAAAGAAGAATGATATTATGGTATTTACAGACAAATGGATGGAATTAGAGACTATCATGCTAAGTGAAATAAGCCAAGCCCAAAAAACTAAGGCTGAATGTTTTCCCTGATAAGTGGATGATGATATATAATTGGTTTGGGGAGGTGGGGGGTGAGAGAAGAACAAAGGAACTTTAGATTACGTGGAGAGAAATGAGAGGGGGAGGGGGCAGGGGTATAAAAATGGTGGAATAAGACAGACCTCATTACCCTATGTACATGTATGATTACATGAATTGTATGAATGTACATCATGCACAACCATAGAAATGAAAAGTTGTACCCCAACCGTGTACAAAGAATCAAACTGCAGTCTATAAAAATTTTTAAAAAATGAAATAAAAAAGATCATGAAATCATCATCATTTTAAATTCTGGTTATATTCTTTTTTCATATTTTTAAAAACTTTACTTGCTATTTTTAGTTATAAATGACAATTGAGTCTAGTTTCACATATTTATAGAAATACAGAGTATGTCTTATTTTAATTAGGATCCCAGTCTTGTGTATGTATTCAATGTTGAGATTCACTGTGGCATATTCATACATGTACATTGGAAAGTTATGTCAGATTCTTCCCACTGTCTTTTCTATTGTATTTTAAATATGTAAAGGAGAATAAATAAAAATGAAAATTAATGTGATCATTTGTCTCAACAAAGTATTTGAAAACAAATATTTCAATTGTTTTATAGAGTTGTATTAAATTAATATTTATTTTTTAATTTCTTCTAATTAGTTATATATGATGGTAGAAAGTATTTTGACATATTATATATATACGAAGTGCAAATTCTCATTCTTCTGGTTGTACATGATGTGGAATTACATTGGTCATGTAATCATATATACATATTGGATAGTAATGTCCAATTTGTTCTATCTTTTCTAATCCCATTCCTCCTCTCTTCCCTTCATTCCCCTTTGTCCAATCCAAAGTACTTCTATTCTTCTCTAATCCATCCTTTATTGTGAATTAGTATCTGCAAGCACAGGAAACATTTGGCCTTTTGTTTTTGGGGATTGGCTTGTTTCACTTAGCACAATATTCTCAGGTTCCATTCATTTCCTGGCAAATGCCTAGTTTCATAGATATTTCACTGGGTATATATACCACATTTTCTTTATCCATTCATCTGTTGAAGGGCATCTAGGTTGGTTCCATAGTTTAGCTATTGTGAATTGAGCTGCTATAAACATTGGTGCAGCTGCGTCACTGTAGTATGCTGATTTTAAGTCCTTTGGGTATAGGCCAAGGAGTGGGTTAACTGGGTCAAATGGTGGTTCCCTTCCAAGTGTTCTGAGGAATCTCAATACTGCTTTCCCTAGCGGTTGCACCAACTTGCAAATCCACTATCAATGTAAGAGTGTACCTTTTCCCCCACATCCTCGCCAGCCCTGATTGTGGCTTGTATTCTTTATAACTGCCATTCTGACTGGAGTGAGATGGATTCTTAGAATAGTTTTAATTTGAATTTCTCTAATTGCTGGAGATGTTGAACTTTTTTTTCATATATTTGTTGATGGATCATATTTCTTCTTCTGTGAAGTGCCTGTTCTAGAATTCTGTTAGGTCTTACAGCTACATACAGTATTATGTATTTTGCCATTTTCCAGTTTGTTCCTAACATCAAGATTAAAGCAACTGTTTCTATTACTTGATGGTTGTAAGACTTCTGATATCTCCCTGCCTCTGCCTTTGTCCCTATCCCTGCCCCCAACCATCTTTTCCAGTCTCACCAGTCAGATTCCTAAGAGTAACTCAGAAAACCACTCTGTCCTTGAAACTTTCTGACCTTCTTCCCTACTGTCTCCTACTTGCTATAGCTCAAACACAGCAGGCCTCCTTCTGCTTACATAATTTGTCATTTGGTTTTCTCTCACTAAAATGTGGTTCCCCTCAATTGTCTGTGCTGTTTCCTCACCTCCTTCAGATTTTTAACTAAACACTGCAATTCAGTAAACATTCAAAACCATCCCATCCCAAAGTAGTGGGAACAAGAGACCCACCTCGACTTCCACTCACCCTGTACCCTTTGACTAGATCCTGTTTCACTGAAGCACATATAAGAACAGAACATCCTTTTAAAAAATACATCATGACTGACATTTTATCCCTTCCTATTTTTAACTTTCCTTTCCCTACTCTATCTGTAGCACAAAGAACAGATCTTAATAAACAGTGGATACTAATGAATGAATTAATGAATTGACACATGTTCTATTAGTCTATACTACACATCATGAGAGTCAGGATGGGGGCTTGTCTTCAGCCCGTGCATTCTGATGTTTGTTCATTGCTAGCACTGTTTAACTACACACCTCTTGATTTTGTTTTAGAAAGTAGAATTGGCTCATTCTCAAAAACCAACACCCTCAAAATACCATCACACTGATCCTCTGCTTTGCTCTGTCATTCCCCTGATAATGGCGGTGACTCAATGATAGACAGTGCAGCTACATGACCTAACACATCACCCCGTGTACTATCCAGGCAATATTTATTATATGCCACCCCATCACAAAATCAGCTTCTTTCCCTTCCCCATGTAGCCTTTCCATGTTTAAACCCATGTTCCCCAACTGGCCAGGAATCTGGAGGTCTGGGCCTGGTGCAATGTCTGACACATAAGAACTGTCAAATCTGTTGGAAAGTTTTCAATGTGTTATAATTGCCCTCCTTCCACTTCCTTGGTGCAAGTCCTGAATTTTCATTATGGAAGTGTTTATCCTGATATTCTCTAACTCAGTGAATAATAACAAATAGGTCCCAAGTAAATAGGTATACACTTTATAGTTGCTAACTCAAGTAATCAAAATTGAATAGGAAAGGCAGTGGAATGTATCTGACATAACTTTCCTACATACATATATGAATACACCACTGTGAATCTCAACTTCATGTACATCCACAGACTGGATCCTAATTAGAAAAAGATATCCATGCCTGTATAAATATATTGGAATAGATTCTGCTGTCATATATAACTAAAAAGATCAAAAAAATATTAAATCAAAGCAGCGAAGAAAGAAAGGAATAGAATCTTTTCAGATAATTTTTGTTGAGCTCCCTGTCCTCTAACAGGTATGTCTTATAAGAAGGGATGTCTTAGGATACATTGTATCTATCTCTCTGTCTCAGCTGAAATTACCTTTGTCCCATGTGAAGAATATGGGACAATGATCTCATTTTACACTCTGGTTTTCTTACTCTGAACTTCTTGTTCTTTTGTGATGACCAGAAATATCCTTTTCTTCTCGTAGCTCAATTCCACTTCAATTCTTTCAACCTAAAACTTTCCATGAGTTGTCTGGTTGGATTTCAGTATTACTCTGCACATGTAGATTCCTACTCAGTCCAGCATATACCAGACTCCCCTCTAATGTTAGAAAAGAGATTCAGACAAGTATTTTGGGTTCTTTGTTGCTGCATGGTTAAATTATCCTTGTTGAGGCATACAGCCTGATATTGTAAACTGAGGATATAAACTGAGGGTATGAAGTCTAGTCAATGAGACAAACTATCCCCATACAATTAATTCATTCTTGTTTTATTCCACTTTGAAAATGATAGTCCTGACCATTCCAGACTTTTTGTATACTATCTTCAGTATGACATTCTGACTAATAGTGTATATGTATAAATAGGGATTCCCAAAGCCACCTTGTATAAAAGGCATAGAACTTGTAATAGGATGCATTTATTTCCTTTCTGTATTATTGGGAATGTGACCATTCTACATGAGGAGAGAAAAGAGCTCTTGTATCATTTGCACAATAGTTAATCCCACCCTGTCCTCAACTTATCCAGCTTGGGAGTATAACTCTATTGCCCCCAAAACACTGAAAATTTACAACATTTTCCAAAAGTATCTCATAAACAGGACTCAAAAACTCAACTCACATGACCCAAAAGCACAACATTTGCAGCCCTCACTACCCAGGAACCCAGAGTATTTATGGGCTTCTGATACATTGAGAACAAGCAAGTTGCCTAAAATTGGTGTATTAAATTTGCCATCACTTTCCAATTGATGCATAACATAAATATGAAATTCATTTTATTAAGTAAAAAATAATTTAGTAAACATAAAATACAGACTTTTTGGAAATGTGCATGTTTTTCTAGGTGATTTTTATCTTCAATATTGATAATTTATTTTTTAATATTCATAGACATATTCAAAATTCTTTATGTATAAAAGCTATCATCAAAATATATGGAGAAAAGATTTCCCAAACAATTATAAGATATATTAAATTAAACACAATTGTTGGTGTGAATTGCTAGTAAAAATGATATGAAAAAGAGATTGGTCAATGAGCAAATAGGAGGAATAAGTTCTGCAGTTTATTCATAGCAGGGTGGCTATGGTTAACAATAGTGTGTATAAAATTTCAAAATAACTCCAAGAGAGGTTTTTGAATGTTATCATCACAAAGAAATGACACTTGTAGGATGTAATGTGTATGATAAGTACCCTGATTTGCTTATCATGTAACTTATACACTCTGAAACATTACCCGGCATTGCACAGATGATAATTTTGTAATGATATGCTAATTAGAAATAAATCAAAAAAGTATAAATGACAGTGTTCTGATATATATGGTTGTAGGATTCATATTCCTTATAGTTGGATAGCTTGTAATCTTACTAGTAGCAGATGAAGTTTCCCGTTCTCTACATTACAACAACATTAGACATCATTGCTTAAAAATAGTCTCTAATTTGAAGGAAAATTCTATTATACTGCAATTTTACTTTTTGAGTGGCTATTATCTTCTATTTGAATTGCTATTATCTTCTATTAATTCATAAAATTATTTTATATATTATAGATTGAAACACTTTATTATTTCTATAACCTGCTTATCTTCTAATTATTTTTTTTGTATTTCATTTTCATTGTTTTAATTTGCATTTCCTGATAATGAGTGATGTGGAACATATTTTATAGACTTATTCACTGTATATATTATGTATATATATTCTTTTTTTTTTTTCCTACTTATTGATTCATTGAACACAAATGGACTACAGCTATTGTTTCTCTGGATGTACACAAAGTAGAGTTACACCATCTGTGCATTCATACATGTACACAGGGCAATGATGTCTGTCACACATTCTGTTATTATTCTTAACCCCCAACCCGACCCCACCCCTTCCTTTCCTCTATGCTATCTATCCTTCCTCCATTCTAGCCACCCTTCCCCCCCACATTATTCATCATCATTCACTTATCAGAGAGACCATTCGGCCCTTGGACTTTGGGGATTGACTGATCTCACTTAGCATAACAGTCTCCAACATCATCCATTTGCCTACACATGCCATAATTTTATTCTTCTTTATGGCTGAATAATATTCCATTGTGTATATATACCACAGTTTCTTTAGCCATTCATCTATTGAAGGGCATCTAGGTTCGTTCCACAATCTAGCTATTGTGAGTTGGGCAGCTATGAACATTGATGTGGCTGCATCACTGTAGTAATCTGATTTTAAGTCCTTTGGGTATAGGCCAAGGAGTGGGATAGCTGGGTCAAGTGGTGGATCCATTCCAAGTTTTCTAAGGAAACTCCACACTGCTTTCGAGAGTGGCTGCACCAACTTGCATTCCCACCAGCAATGCATGAGTGTACCCGTTTCCCCACATCCTCGCCAACACCTGTTGTTGCCTGTATTCTTAATAAGAGACATTCTAATTGGGGTAAGATGAAATCTTAAGGTGGTTTTGATTTGCATTTCTCTTATAACAAGGGATGTTGAACATTTTTTCATAAATCTGTTGATTGCTTGTAGATCTTCCTCTGTAAAGTGTCTGTTCATTTCCTTGGCCCATCGATTGATTGGGTTATTAGTGTTCTTGGTGTAAAGATTTTTGAGTACTTTGTAGATTCTGGAGATTAGTGCTCTATCTGAAGTGTGTGTGGCAAAGATTTTCTCCCACTCTGAAGGCTCTCTCTTCACATTGCTGATTGTTTCCTTTGCTGAGAAGAAGCTTTTTAGTTTGACTCTATCCCAATCATTGATTCCTGCTTTTATTTCTTGTGCTTTGGGAGTCATGTTAAGAAAATCTGGTCCTAGGCCAACGTGATGAAGATTTGGACCTATTTTCTCTTCTATTAGGTACAGAGTCTCTCGTCTAATTCCTAGGTCCTTGATCCACTATGAGTTGAGTTTTGTACAGGGTAAGAGATATGGGTTTAATTTCATTTTGCTGCATATGGATTTCCAGTTTTCCCAGCACCATTTGTTGAAGAGGCTGTCTTTTCTCCATTGTATGTTTTTGGCTCCTTTGTCAAGTATGAGATACCTGTACTTATTTGGGTTTGTCTCTGTGTCCTCTATTCCGTACCATTGATCTACCTATCTATTTTGGTGCCAATACCATGCTGTTTTTGTTACTATTGCTCTGTAATATAGTTGAAGGTCTGGTATTGTGATACCCCCTGCTTTGCTCTTCTTGCTAAGGATTGCTTTAGCTATTCTGGGTCTCTTATTCCTCCAAATGAATTTCATGATTACTTGCTGTATTTCTATGAGGTCTTTCGTTGGAATTTTAATTGGACTTGCATTGAATCTGTGTAGAGCTTTTGGTAGTATTGCCATTTTGACTATATTAATTCTGCCTATCCAAGAACATGGGAGATCCTTCCATCTTCTCAGACTTTCTTTAATTTAATTCTTTAGTGTTCTGTAGTTCTCATTGTACAGGTCTTTCACTTCTTTTGTTTGATTGATTCCCAAGTATTTTATTTTATTTTATTTTTGTTATTGTGAATGGGGTAGTTTTCCTAATTTCTCTCTCAGAGGATGCATCACTTACAAATAAAAATGCATTAGATTTATGAGCATTAATTTTATATCCTGCTACTTTACTGAATTCATTTATGAGTTCCAGAAGTTTTCTGGTGGAATTCTTAGGGTCTTCTAAATAGAGAATCATGTCATCAGCAAATAGGGATAGTTTGAGTTCTTCTTTTCCTAATTGTATTCCTCTAATTTCTTTGGACTGTCTAATTGCTCTGGCTAGAGATTGAAGGACAATGTTGAATAGTAGTAGCAAAAGAGGGCATCCCTGCCTTGTTCCAGTTCTCAGGGGGAATGCTTTCAATTTTTCTCCTTTTAGAATGATGCTAGCTGTTGGCTTAGCATAGATAGCCTTTACAATATTAAGGAACATTCCTACTATCCCTATTTTTTCTAATGTTTTGAGCATGGAGGGGTGCTGTATTTTATCAAATGCTTTCTCTGCATCTATTGAAATAATCATGTGGTTCTTGACTTTAAGTCTATTGATGTGGTGAATTACATTTATTGATTTCTGGATGTTGAACCAACCTTGCATCACTGGGATGAAACCCACTTGATTATGGTGCACTATCTTTTTAATATGCTTTTTTATGAGATTTGCTAAAATTTTGTTAAGAATTTTTGCATCTATGTTTGTTAGGGATATTGGTCTGAAATTTTCTTTCCTCGATGTGTCCTTCTCTGGTTTTGGTATCAGGGTGATATTAACTTCATAGAATGAGTTTGGAACGGTTCCCTCCTTCTCTTTCATGAAATACTTTGAGGAGTATTGGAATGAGCTCTTCTTTGAAGGTCTTGTAGAACTCAGCTGTGAATCCATCTGGTCCTGGACTTTTCTTTGTTGGGAGGCTTTTGATGACTTCTTGTATTTCATTGCTTGAAATTGATCTATTTAACTTGTGTATGTCCTCCAGATTCAGTTTGGGTGGCTCATATGCCTCTAGGAACCTGTTGATGTCTTCCAGGTTTTCTATTTTGTTGGAGTATAAATTTTCAAAGTAGCCTCTTATTATGTTTTCTATTTCAATTGTGTCTGTTGTAATATTTCCATTTCCATCACAAATTTTAGTAATTTGGAGTTTCTCTCTCCTTCTCTTCATTAGCATGGCTAAGGGTTTATCAATTTTGTTTATTTTTTCAAAGAACCAACTTTTTGTTTTGTCAATTTTTTGAATTGTTTCTTTTGTTTCAATTTCATTGATTTCAGCTCTAATTTTAATTATTTCCTCTCTTCTACTACTTTTGGTGATGGTCTGTTCCTCTTTTTCTAGGACTTAGAGCTGTAATGTGAGGTCATTTATTTGTTGACTTTTCATTCTTTTATTGAATGTGCTCCATGCAATGAATTTTCCTCTTAGCACTGCTTTCATAGTAACCTGGAGATTTTGATTATGTTTTATCTTTGTTATTGTTGACCTCTA